>JAUELF010257017.1:0-11554 GCA_031471495.1 Clinocardium nuttallii
TTTCTCCTTTTGCCACAATGTTTTCCACTTTTTGTCATAGGTTATCTATTCAATTATGGAGATTTTCTATGTTTTGACAAAAAACATTCATAGTCGTCTGCTGCAGAATTGTCGTATGAGGGAAAGGGTTAACATTCACAAATTGATATTTAAGCATTTTTCTGGTATAACTGGTATGATGACTGCAGCAGCTGATGTATGTAAACAGAACAGCAATGATTATTTACTGGAACATTTTTCCTCTGGTATTTTATAAGCAGGAAACTACCATTAAAATACCATATGAGGGGAAAGGATAGATTTGACAAAAGCTCTACAGGTTATTGGCGTTTCATTTGTGATTACATAGTACACTGTTTTAATTCAGGTTTAAGTTGCATAAGATGTTAGTTTCATTTGTGATTACATTGTACACTGTTTTAATTCAGGTTTAAGTTGCATAAGATGTTAGTTTCATTTGTGATTACCTACATTGGACACTGTTTTAATTCAGGTTTAAGTTACATAAGATGTTAGTTTTACTTGTGATTACATTGTACACTGTTTTAATTCAGGTTTAAGTTGCATAAGATGTTAGTTTTACTTGCTATTTTCAGCATACCGGTATCAAGATTTTCATAGCCTAAAACAAAATCCTCCAATATATATCTGCATTAAATGTTATCAATTAATGGATAATTATTTGCTCTGTTAATAACACAGACATGTTTACTGCTTACCTGTTTATTTTTTTTAACCAAGTTATTATGGACACTGAAGGTGAAGGTGAAATTTTAAGCCATTTCTCCTTCTCATATATGTCATCTCCTGCAAATGAGTCAATTGAGGTCTGAATTTCAGAAAAATGTTAACATGTCCGAATCTTTTTCATCTGAACAATTTAACATTATATTACACTTACCGGGTACAGTCTGCATTAAACATTAAATTAGAGCTTTTAGCATGTATCTCTACCATGTCCAAATCCATATCTCGTAATCCAAGTAACATATGCTAATGGTAGCAAATTCACCAATCAAACTACTTCACAGCAGCTCTAATCCACAAATCTAATTTACAGAAACTGTCAAGTAGCTGTGATACAATTGACAGAATAGCTAGCTGTACCATAAATACAATGTAACTGAACACATGTTATTTAAAGAAACTAAGACATATTCAAAACATTTTACAGAAACAATATAGAAAAATCTTGAAAGCTGGAAAGATGGAATTACAACTTTCCAGACACCGAGAGAACAGAAAATCTCATGACACTACAACACTTTGATAACTACTGATTTTATTCCATTCCAAAAATATTTAACTTGTCTACAAAAGTTGGCATTATCATGGAAAGGGTTGGCATGTAATTCCACGGGAATCATTCTCTGTAATCTAAATAATGCTTCTGTTTCTCATACTAAAATAATGATTCATGAAACAGCACTGTAATTCAATGATTTGTTAAAAGGTCCACACACAATGACAATATCTCTCAATCGCTCATGTCCATATCAACCTCCTGTAAGTTGGTATCTACGACCGAATTATTCGTGACACGGGTTGGAATTGGTTCTGCACTTTCTTCCCGATTACTCTCGGAATCGTCGGGACTCTTATTACGACGACCTCGTTTCTCATCTTCATCAAACGCAGTCTGCTCTTCTTCATCGTAGTTCCTCTTCACTTTGCTCTCTTTCTTTTCATCTTTCTCACGGTCTTTGTCCTTGTGCTTCTTTTTCTTCTCTCTCTCCTTGCTCCTTTCCCTATCCCTCTCCTTCTTTTTGTCTTTTCTAGATCTGAAACACAATCAATCATTAATAACTTCTATTTCTAAATGACGATGATTGTTGTAGTACCGTCGTTACCCTTACAATAAGAAGAATATTGTTGTAGTACCGTTGTTACCCTTACAATAAGAAGAATATTGTTGTAGTACCGTCGTTACCCTTACAATAAGAATATTGTTGTAGTACCGTCTTTATCCTTACAATAAGAAGAATATTGTTGTAGTACCGTCGTTACCCTTACAATAAGAAGAATATTGTTGTAGTACCGTCTTTACCCTTACAATAAGAAGAATATTGTTGTTGTACCACCGTTACCCTTACAATAAGAAGAATATTGTAGTAGTACCGTCTTTATCCTTACAATAAGAAGAATATTGTTGTAGTACCGTCTTTATCCTTACAATAAGAAGAATATTGTTTGCAATCAAGGTAATTATTAAGGTCTGCATAAGCTTTGGTTACTCTAAACTTGCATGAAAGTATATTTTTCTGTTTTTTCAATTGTTTACAATAGCTATCAAAATATTTTTGATAAATTTGTTTAATTCAGGTATTCTTAATAGTTTTTGAATGGGTCGACAACATTCAGTTATAGATGACTGGAACATGTCCAATATCATTAATATGCATATTCACATCATCGATCATTGTAAATAAACTGTTAGGCGATCTTCAAGTTTACTCTCTGTTAGAACATTTTTATATAAATCAACATAATCTGTCTTAATTTCAATTCTTATTAACAATTGTCACAGATTCGTTTGCTGTAAGAAGGAGATGTCATTTGTAGACAGCCATTGTCCAAAGGACATCAAAGACTACTTAACCCTTTCCCTCATATAGCAAAAACTATTTCAAAAGTCATCTGCAAGTGGGAAAGTGTTTTAACTAGCTACTTTATGTTCACAAAATCCCTGAGAAATGTACTTAATCTATACATTGACTAATTGAGCATATTATCTTTTGTTAACCCTTTATCTCATATAGACACTTTCTGACGCCTCTGCAGCAGACGGTTTTTTGAAAACATAGTGACAAAAGAAGAAATTGCACAAAACGTGCAATTTCTCCTTTTGCCACAATGTTTTCCACTTTAAGGTTATCCATTGAATTATGGAGATTTTCTATGTTTTGACAAAATATGTTCAAAGTCGTCTGCTGTAAAATTGTCGTATGAGAGAAAGGATTAAGGTATGGGAGTTCATGAGTAAATTGTGGAGAATAAAGATTGCTCTGAAGACCAGTAAATTGTCTTTTTCCCACAACGATTCCAAAAGTCGTCTGCACGATAGAGACAAATGTCGCCTGTACGATAGAGACAAAAGTCGTCTGCACGATAGAGACAAATGTCGCCTGTATCAAGGAGAGGGTTATTAAATTTTTCACTGGTGAGTCAGTTTTCTGTATCTCCCAGAAATATTTCTCCAATTCTAGAAATTCTATAATCAAAATATAAATGCTTTCCCTTTCACAGACGACATTGATATTTCTGTAGCAGATGAATTTTGAAAATGGGAGAATGTTATTAAGCTGAACAAAAAGCCAATTCTCCTTTTGCCAAAATGTTTGGCATAAAAAATATACAATGTACTAATTATATATAAGCGAAAATGAGAACGTGTTTGCCACATACAGCAAATCTGCAGCAGACGACTTTGAAAATGTCTACTGAAAATATGGAAAATCTCTATAATTGTATGTATTATTACTGAAAAAAAGTTGAAACATTGTGGCAAAGAAAAAATTGCTCGTTTTGAGCAATTTATTTCTCCTTTTGTCACCATGTTTTCAAAAGTCTTCTGCTTCAGACTATCTATAGGTGGGAAGGATTAATTAAACAGATAAAAAGGAAAACTTTATCCATAAATAAATCTGACACAATACATCATTTCTGATAGAAGCCATATTTCACCTTTTGATCTCACCATTGCTGTCTGTCATTTCAATTGATACATTGATACATTTTCGTCATCATTTCATCTTTTAAATCAGACAGTAAAAGTAAATTTCTGACCTTGGCAGATTTAAGAGGTCAACTTTACATTGAGCTTAAGAAGGCAATATGACCTTTGACATATACCATCCATGGTCAGATATTGATGAACAAACATTATCAATTAAGTATCAATTAAATGAAGGAGTTTAACTTTTTCCTCCATACAGCCACTTTTTGACACCTCTGCAGCAGACGACTTTCGATAATTACGTACACTTATTGAATAAAGTTGCAAACATTGTGGCAAAAGTCATCTGCAGAGGTGTCAAAATATATCTGTTTGTAGGGAAAGTTTAAACTCCTATTATAAATTGTATACTTCATTCATAATGTTTTTCATATATGGAAGTTGAATTTCCAACATTAACTTCTTTCCCACATACAATAAATTTGGAAGCAAAAGACATTGAAAACATCAAGTCAAAAATATGGGGAAACTATGGTGCATCTAAATTGTGTCAGTTAAGTGATACCAAAAGAAAAGAGAAGCAATTATTAGAGACTCCACCCATGGAAAATTTCTGAAATGGGCTTGGCCAGCAGTCTGTGGTAACAAGGATGTAAACATAAACCTAAAATAATAGTGTAATATTGCTATAATAGGCTTGTCCTAACCCTTTCCACGTCTTATAATAACCCCACAACCCTGAGTGCTGAGGAGGGCAGCGGTTTTAAACTACGTACCATGTTAAATTATTTTGGCATGACCCTGCCTTGAATTGAACCCACTACCTCCCACACCAAAGGTTACAAGCCAACAACTTTGAAATCAATTAGGATAATATATTGAAAACCTCTATAAATGATAAACTGTTCAATCATTGAAAACCTCTATAAATGATAAAGTTCAATCATTGAAAACCTCTATAAATGATAAAGTTCAATCATTGAAAACCTCTATAAATGATAAACTGTTCAATCATTGAAAACCTCTATAAATGATAAAGTTCAATCATTGAATACCTCTATAAATGATAAAGTTCAATCATTGAAAACCTCTATAAATGATAAAGTCCAATCATTGAAAACCTCTATAAATGATAAAGTTCAATCATTGAATAGAGTTGAAATCATTGTTGCAAAAGCAGATCTTCTGTAGAGTGAAATAGTAAATGTTGATCGACAATCAAAACTGTTTTTGTGGAGGCAGAAAGAAATGACACATTATCCCCTAAATGCTCAGATGATTTCTAAAGTGGTTATGTTAATTATCCTTTCCCTGATACCGACAACATGGGGTGCCTCACTGTAAGCACCTGCATACTTTTTTAAAACATCATTATATAAAAAGAGACATTGCTTAAATCAAAGAATAACTCATTTACCCTCAATGTTTTCTGTGAGCTATGTATTAAATCACATCAGGTGAACCATTTTAAAATTATGCCATTTATCAGAAAACATTTTTGCAGTGGATGTGACTTTGAAATAATCTAGGTAAAAATTAAGGGACACTCTCTCATGATAGATGGAGATAAAGAGATACAAAAATATTATGGCAAAAGGACAAATCACTCAGTTAGCAAAATGTTTGTAAAAGATGTCTTTTATATAGATGTATCAAAAGTCATCGATATTTCGGGAAAGCATAAGGTCAAGGGTTAACTTTTTTTCAAATTTGAACTTTTTTAAAATCATTTAGGGGTCAATGCTTTAATGACCTTTTGACAGAAAGAATCTATAAAGTGTCAAAAAAAATTACCCTTTCCCACATACACACTTTCTCTGTCGCCTCTGCAGTATACAAATTTTAAATTATATTGACAAGAGCGGAAATTCTGCTCATGATAGCAATTTTGCCATTTGCCACACCGTTTCAACTCAATTAAAACCATTAATATCATTTCATTTTTAGAAATATTTCCCTTTTTGTTTTCAAAGTTATCTGCTGTAGGTTTGCTGTATGTAGGAAAGGGTTAAACTTGTGATACCCTTAGAATTTTTGGCATCTTTTTTTTTTTTTATCTGTACTGCCTTTTAAAATAATTTGGACATAAGCAATTTCTCCTATTAATTTATGATCCACAAATTTCAACCATACTTTCAAGATTTACCTATAAGGCCATAAATTATCTGACGCAGATTTGTTGTATTAGGGAAAGGGGTCACCATTACCAACTTGTAGACGCATTTTGATGCTTCTATAGCAGATTACTATTGAAAACACTGTGGATATATATAAATGAGAAATTTCTCCTTTGCCACAATGTTTTCAATTCTATTGAGTATCTTTTCTTTAAACCCCTTCCCACATATAGAGTCGCTTTGACTGACGCCTCTGCAGCAGACTACTCTTGAAAACAGTGTGACAAAAAGCAAAGCAATTACACTTTTGCCACTTATAAACATTTTGTCAGTATATTAATTAAACTTTCAGTTATAGAGATTTTCACTGTGTTTGCATGAATGTTTTCAAAGTCGTCTGCTGCAGATTTGTTGAATGTTGGAAAGGGTTAAATCATAGAAATTTTCGAAGTTGTCTGATGCAGATTTGTTTTATGTGGGTAAGGGTTTAACTTCACAGACACATTGTCAACATCAGCTCTCCGTCTTACTGTCCTAGTGAGCTTAACCCTTTCCCACATACAACAAATCTGCATCAGATAACTTCCAAAAACATCTGTTGATTAATTGATTGATTGGGGTTTATATAACGTTTAACAATTTCTCTGTCATATCAAGGCGGCCAGTTCACCTATACTCATGTGTTTCCTGGTTTTCTTACACCAGGACTTCACACAACAATCTTCACCCAAGCAACTGGCTGTTTTTCCACATAGACTTAGCCCATTCGTGGAAGACGAATGACGTATGTCGCAATGACTTTTGTCAAATGTCATGAAGAAAGTTGGCCGAGCCAGGATTCGAACTCACAACCCCTGGATTGACAGCCCGCATCGGTACCAACTGAGCTACTCGGCTCCAAAAACAGCTGTACAATAGTATGAAATAACTAGATAAATGAAACAAGGTAAAGTAAATATTGAATGACTAATGGAATATTGTTTGAAAAAGAGAAATTGTTCATCATGTTGTCTTCATTTTATTATTATATATAAGGTCCTTTTTTTTTACCTTTTTTTTTTATATTCCATTTCCTTACGTCAATAAGAAAACCTACTTCAAGTTGAAGTAAGAATTAGGCCCTATGTCAAACAAATTGTTATTTAACCCTTTCTCATATAGAACTTTGAAACTCTTTGAACTCAGTGAAAACATTCTAAGCAAATATGGAAATATCTATAATTCTCTGTAAATAGGAAAGTATAGTTATTGATGAGAGATGAAAATTTTGTGGGGAGAGCTGCGAGTCTCCTGCAGATTCATTAAAACACTTCTGCATCTATTATAGTAACAGGTTATTTACCCATTGCTTCTTGACTGAACATTTCTTAAATATTCTTCCAAATTGAACATGACTTGACGCATGACCATTAAATCTCCACAAAATTAGGTAAGATTGTATAAAGCATTAAGAGAAAAGGAGAAATTGCTCAATAAGAACATTCAGTTGGTTTTCTCCTCTGCCCACAGTATTTATAAAGGTTTGAGGCATTAAAAGTGATGTGTATCTAGAAATTGGCATGTATAAGTAGAAATACAAATAAAACATTTCTTAAGTTTCTGAACCTTTTCCTACTTGCAGACACATTCTGACACCCATCAGGGAGTCAACTTTTGAAAATATTGTGGCAAATGATTTATGAGCATTTTTTTCATTTTTGCAACAATGTTAATTAACCCTTTTCAATATTTTTTTCTTTCGATTTTTTATAGCTTTCCATATATTTTTCCTTGGATGTTTTCAAAGTCATCTGCTGCAGACATGTTTTATGTGGGACAAGATCATTTAACTCCTTATTATATAAAACTCATAAACGTAATGTCTGGCACCTACAAGTCTGCATATAACTCTTCCCCACATTCACTAAATCGTAGCAGATGACTTTGAAAACATTGCGGCAAACTATCAAAATATTTCTGTAAAATAAAAGTATAAAAGTATAATTATTATTGAATAAATTGCTGAAAATATTGTGGCTAAAGGAGAAATTGTTTGTTGTTTTTATGTTCGGGAAATTAATAATGTTTTTATCGTTTCACATTTTATAATAAACATACTGACACTACAATATCATACCTGTTAACCCTTTCTCATATAGACGCTTTCTAACCCCTCTGCAGATGACTGCTTTTTGGAAAACATAATGACAAAAAAAGAAATTGCTCAAGATGAACAATTTCTCTTTTTGCCACAATGTTTTCCACTTTTGGTCATAGGTTATCCATTCAATTATAGATATTTTCTATTTTTGACAAAATGTGTTCAATTTCATCTGTTGCAGAATTGTCATATGAGGGAAAGGGTTTACGGTTTATAGTGAAAAGAAAAACACATATCTTAAATTCAATTAAAGAAAACAGTTCCTACCTTTGTTTGTTTTGGTGAATCCACGATTAAATTCCATTATTCATAATTTTTCCACATTTAATTCTAATTCCCACTTCCAATAAACCTGACAGATATCTTGGCTGTGTCAAATTGATAAAATCCTTCTTAGAGGTAAGATTAGGTTCACCCTTTCATTAATACAACAGATCTGCAGAAGACGAGTTTTAAAAGCAACCCAGGAAATTATGGAAAAGTACTTTAACATCTTCCAATGAAAGAATGATTATTAAAAACAGTTGAAAACATTGTGGAAAAAGTAGAAATTACTGCAGATGTGTAATTACTCCTTTTCCCGCAATGTTTTCGAAACTCATTATCAATTTTAATTTAAAGGTAGGTAAATTTAATGTGATACATAATTCACCAGCACAACAATCTGTATCTGATACGAAATCAAAATGAAAGAAGCAACAATTTCTCAAATTTCCCATTCACCTAGGACAGTAAAGACACGGTGAGTGATATAAATGTGTCATACATCATCGATAGCACATTTCTCCTGATATTCCTATCCTGCAGAAGAGACGTAATCGTAATCGCGAGACACTGGCGTAACAACATCACTTTCTGTGCTCCAATAATTCAGGCTGATAACTCATTCATATTGAAGATAGACTCACTGTGAATCAGCCGATTTAACCCTTTCCCTCATACGACAATTCTGCAGCAGACAACTTTTAAAACCTCTGGTTAAAAATATCCGAAACTTCTATAAATGTATTGTTATCATTGAATTAAGTTGAAAATGTTGTGACAAAAGGAGAAATTGCTCTTTCTTTTTTTCTGTTTTATTATCTTTCCCGCATACAACAAATCTACAACAAATATCTAGACAAAAATATGGAAAATCTATTATAGCAGTTTCTTCTATTGCCAAAATAATGTTCATAAACATTCTCTGCACTATTATAAGAAGTGACAAAATGTGCCTGTAAGTGGGAAAGGGTTGAACCAATTCCCTCATTCAAAAGTAAATGTTTGATAATCTTTTAATTGAAAACAATTTATTTGATTTATTGATAAATTGGACACTTGAACCGTTTTTTCAGTTACTGATCACCATGCAGGTCCTGCGTTTCCTGGTTGTAACAATCATGTAACCTTTCAATTATAGGGATTTTCCATAATTTTGTGTTCATTTTTTCAAAATCATCTGCTGCAGATTTGTCGTACATGGTTAAGGATTTTAATAAATTACAAATTCCAATACACTGTCACTCTATCCAATAATAAAGAATTCACTCCCAACACACTGAAGTAGAAAAACTTAATAACTGAAGTGTAAAAAAACATTTAAATAAATATATGATACAATTCAATGATTATTCACCGACAAATAACACAAATTAGCGAGTTTACATGTATGTGAAGATGGCAGATAGGTAAACCTTCTTCCCTTTTTTCTGTCATATCTATATCAAAGCTACGTAATTTAAGACACCTCTGAAGCTGACATCTTCGTTTTTAAATAATCACAAAATGTTCCTTTTTCAACAATTTGTATGCTGTGGCTGCGTATGATGATGATACATGTCATAAAATTACAAATTAATTAATCCTAGCAAGCTGTTCATCATTCTTCTTCAGATATTTACCCTTTCCCACATACAACGAATCTGCAGCAGAGGACTTTGACAACATCTAAGCAAAACCTTATAAAATCTTTATGTATCATGGAAGTATTATTGTTGAAAACAATTTGTGACAGAAGGGGAAGTTGCTCATCACAACCAATTTCTCCTTTTGCCATAATATTTTCAAAAGACGTCTGCTGTAGAGGTGTCAGAAAACATCTGTATGTGGGAAAGGGTTCAATCACCAGCAAATTTTCCCTTTTCAACATTATTTTGATGCTACATCGATGTCTTAAAATTACAAATTCAATTAACCTAGCTAGCTGCATGTACATTAATTGTTCTTCTTCAGATATGATACTTTGATATATTTAGTAAGGTATTTTAACGACGAACACCAATTTATGCTGAAATGGACTGGGAGAAGACGTTTTTGTATTGTCATATCATATAATTTATTATTTAATCTGAATTTATCTTAAATATAAAACCCATAGGAAAAGATCAAAAACCTTTGATTCACAAACAACTGAAGCACCTAAACTCTATATAACCCCCCCTGACAATTCTATATGAGCAGTATATATACGATACGGCGATAACGGGTCATAATGTTCACCAAGAAGACTGATCGAGGTGAGACACTGTGCAGTCTAACCAGAATCTTCGCTATTACCCTTATTTTAGAACAGACAGCATAAATGTAACATTCTGACAGAAAATGAGAATGTTATAGCCCTATATATATACAGGTTTTACATAATAACCCTAAACTCCTTTGTCATTCCATTAACAGGGTGCAACAGAAGCCTTGTCCCTTGATGCAGCTCATATTCTTGAACCCATTCCGACATACCACAAATCTGCAGCATATATAATGAAAACTTCTGGGCAAAAATAGGGAAAATGTCTTTAACTATATAAAGGCATAAGTCTTGTTGAATCAAATTGAAATAAACATTTTCTGAGCAATTTCTCCATTTGCAGCAATGTTTTTAAAAGTCTTCTGTTCTGCTGTAGATGCATCAAAAAGGCGTGCACATGTGGAAAAGGGTTAAAGGGTTAAAGTTTACATTTTCTACCTCAAAAATGGGGAAACAAAATCAGCTCAAATGTAACTAAAAAGTAGATTTGTGTTTCTGGTGGATGCATTTGAACAATAGCTATGGATGGATACAGTAGCTCTTAACCATCTTTGAAACATATATTATACCATATATTATCTGTTTGAGCATAACCCTTTCCCACATGTGAAATCTGATGCATTTTGACACAGCATTCTCAACTTTTGACAGCATTGTGGCCAAAGTAATAGGAGAATTTGCTTGCTCATCAAGAGCAATCTCTTTTTTTGCAACAATCTTTTAATCTCTATGCAAAAATAATATTTTCATGCCATTAGAGTGATCTCACAATTTTTGCTTAGATGCTTTCAAAGCTATCTTTCTTTGTATGTGAGATAGGGTTTATCTTTAGCACATTCTTTACTCCATTATTTGTCTTTTTATGTCGTCAGGGTTAATGGGTCTTTGGAAACAAGACTTAGCATAATATATAATATATATATGACAAGTGTAGAAACAGATCTGCTTGTGAGATCTGATCCAAATGAGCAATTAACTCTATCCCACATAGGAATCTGCTGTGGTCAAGTGGTTAGCGTCGGGGATTTTGAAACAGGATGTCCCTGGTTCGATCCCCAGTTGCGGCAATTCGGTCATGGTGGAGTGCCCTTGGGCAAGGCACATTTTCTAGCCTA
>JAUELF010257028.1:367-11554 GCA_031471495.1 Clinocardium nuttallii
ATGATATTTCCCGAATCCACAAACTGATCTCGGTCTACCTTGTTCAAAATGGTAGCGTTTGGTCAATAGAACATTGAAATACGTACTTCATAATGAGCATTATTAGACGTTAAGAAAGATTGTCATTCTAAAGGGATGTTTTATTCTTCACTACAATCGCACATATGCCCCTTCGACTTATTATAAGTTTATATTTATACATAACCAGATCAGTCTGTGCGGAAACGAACGTTGTCCTTAAAATGAACAAATATACATTGTCTTTGAATGATGCGTCTACAAATGATGCAGTTATGTAAACTACTCATCAGACACACAATAAGTTTGTAAAACATATATGATAGCGATAGCTCAGTATGTAACCATACATACTGTTTATATAGAGGTCCTTAGTTCGGATTCCGGTTATGTCAACATGAATGACTATATTTGATATAACATTTATGCCGTTCCTCGAGAAAACCAACACTATGGACTCTACGTAATGTATCTATCCAGATCAGCATGCGCACTCCGCGCAAACTTATCCGGGCCAAAAAATCTCCGTCTCAGTGGGGAAAAGGTATAGAGTAGTTATTAATGAAACATAACAATCCGCAAGAAGCGAATATTGTCTATCCGGGTTAGCCTGCGTGGTCGATACTTTACGCAGAGTTCATACTATTGGTTTTCCCGTTGAACGGCTCAATGAAGTCGTTGTAACAAGCGTATTGTTTCAAACGGATAGACTCAAAAGGCTATAGATGCGTGAAGCTATTTAATTCAAAAGGAAGAATGGTGTGTCTGGTGCGACAAATCAGTCAAAGCGTTAGAATACTGTTGGAAACGTTGTTAACATCAAAAGCAATACTTTATAATAACTTGAGTCGCATTAAGCACAGACTGTAACTATATAATAATTACATTGTGTGTGACTTTCATAATAAAATAGTTCACATATAGTTAACCGTTGAATTGCTGGAATCGACTCCGAGAAGCATTGTGTCACTAGTGTTGTGCCACGCAAGCCGCCGAATTCGCGCCTTCTGACCCACTGACTGTATACGCATGGCTCTCACCTTTCTTTACTCGACAGTCCTAGAATTCACAATGGAATTTTCCAAAATGCAAAGCTGGACAAGTTTATAAAACATTAAAATATGCATTGAAAGGATATAAATAATTTAAAGTAAAAATGGTACTTGCGGCGTAACTGCGGGACATTATGGTGATCCCTATCGTATATAAACGTTATGTAACAGTCGTAACTGCGGGACATTATGATGATCCCTATCGTATATAAACGTTATGTAACAGTCGTAACTGCGGGACATTATGATGATCCCTATTGTATATAAACGTTATGTAACAGTCGTAACTGCGGGACATTATGATGATCCCTATCTTATATAAACGTTATGTAACAGTCGTAACTGCGGGACATTATGATGATCCCTATCGTATATAAACGTTATGTAACAGACCAGCGCTATAACTCACCATGTTATAACAGAAAATCAACATTGCGCAAATCGACCGGGATCAGCCTCAGCATTCCGGGGGATTCTCTACTTCATGAATCATTACTCTTTATCTATTCTCCCCTATGACGGAAGGTGTCGGTCCGGATTAGCCTGCGCGAATTAAGCAGACTGACCTGGTCGATAAATAACGCAGTGTCCATAATGTTGGTTTTCTCGTGAAACGGCTTATATAATTGACTATGTAGACTCCAATTTTCTTGTTTAACACACAGCATAGACTATAGAAAAAATGTTAAATCCGGAAAAATATCGAATCAAACAGCGTGTTTCATTGTTATAAAACCATTAATCAGTTTGTACTTTAATTTGAGAAAAAATCCGTAAGAGCACTTGACAATTCGTCTTCCTTATTATAACTGAAAACATTTCGGAGAGATATATATTTCAAAAACGGAATTCATCGTGTCTGTTTCAATGATATAAAACACGATATGAGCCGTATCGCGAGAAAACCAACATTATAGACCCTGCATAAAGTGTCGAACCTGGTCCGCATAGTAAGCAGGCTTACCCGGATGGACACTTCTCGCCTCCTGTGGATTTTCTGTTTCAGGAATCATTACTCTCCCCTAAGGCGGAATAATTCGCCCCGTATCAGTCTGCACGGACAGCGCAGGCTGATATGGTCGACACATTACGCATATGCCATACTGTTGATTTTCTCGCGGAACGGCTGATAATATCCTTTTCTATATCGCACTCAACCCTTTCACACATTCAGATCAGACGCTTTCCGATGTTTCTGCAGCAGAATATTTCCGAAACGATTCTGGCAAAATAGAAACTGTTGATAATGAACAATTGATCATTTTGCAATAATGTTTTCAATTGTATTCAATTATGATAATAACAATTGATCTCTTAGAGAATTCCTTATTTTTTTAAATTGATTTAGTCTGCTGCAGAGGGGTCATGATACGTATATGTGCTGAAAAGTGTAAAACAGTGATTCAATAACCAACTCTTAATATATATCTTATTATATTCTTGATTGTAAAAAGGAAAGTAACTAGCACGGACAAGTCTTGCTTGTGCAACAGCTCGACCAACACAAACAACTATAGACCTAATGTAACTATCCAACTAAAGGTGTGAATAATGTCACTCAAGTTACTCATACCTTCACTGGGTCACTGTAAACGTACTTTCACGGGTGTTTACTAGGTCCATACTGGTCACATGTAGTTAACAGAAGTTTGATAGAAACGTTACACGTTTAAAGCTGTAGATTAAAGAAAGGTGTATTTACATATATCGTGCATTAAACCATCAATTGTGAGATATTGGCAGCAGATCTTCCTATTTTATAAAAGTACAGTGGTCCGTAAACTGTGCGTGTGACATTATTAATACTTTAGTGTCTGCATGCAATCGTTACTGGAAGACACTATCAAATAGGATTAATAGATATAGAAAGCTGCAAAATGGATGCATTACTGCCATCAAGTTTTCCGATATGTTTGATATCTTTTTAGTAAGCATTTTAGACACATTTCGTTTTCGCATTACGGCATTAAATACTCTATATAACATGTCTCTTCCAATTTGTATGGCACACGGAAAATCTTTGATTTTAAAGCAGAGGCTGAAGTCTAATCTCTTTCATAATGGAGTCCGGGTGTTTTCAATTCCAAAGCTTACGTGGGTTGTTGTTCAAATAAGATAAATATTTATGTGTAAACACTTCACAACGAGTTTGTGGGATTTTGCGTCGTAAAGTCATATGAGTTTTATATAGAATCATATGATCTAAGGCAAAGACTTTGCTTGTTTTGTAAGATTGTATTAAAGAAAGTATTCAAGTTTTTACATGACAAAGGCAAAGTCTGATATTGAGATTGATTGGAAATGTACAGCTGCCTAATGAGCAAGCATCCACTTCTGTTTCGAGACGTACTTTTTATAGTTATAGCAGTCACAATGAATCTGTTACATAGCGTCTTCTTCCTGGACCTTTCAAGCCTTCCTTTAACTATATAGGTAACACATATTGTTGATGTATGTTCGACTTTGGTCAGACCAATCAAACTGTGCAGAGCGGCGAGACTTTAGCTCTGTCCGAAATCCAGAAGGCTTTTGATCCAGGAGTCAGGACTTTGAAATGTTGATTTGTCGTTCACTTTTAGCTCGACCTTTCGAAGAAAAGGCAAGCTATACCACTCGCCCCGGCGTCGGCGTTGGCGTCTGCGTCTGCGTTGGTGTCACATCTGTGTTAAGTTGTGTGTATCAAGTCACGTTTTTGTCAAAACCATTACAGATATTGCTTTGGAACTTACAACACATATTCACCATCATACCCTACAGCAACAGACAAGAGTACATGTTTCTGTCCATGTTTTTGTAAGAAGTATGACCCTTTTTCGACGACAAGTCAATGTGCGTTACCTTCTATCGAAATTCGTTTTGGGCTGACTTTATATGTTTGAAGGCTGTCAGTTGCTCGGGAATAACGTCATGTGGAGTACCGGTGAGAAACAGAGAGAAAGTATTATCTATTTGTACCCTTTTGCAATACCCATTTTAGTCAACGTCCTTAAAACTTTTACGTCTGGAAAACTGAAAACATAACGTAAATGGACACTAGTCAGAAACAATTTTGTTTGAAATCGGAATGTTTGTTAGGACCAAAACTTTTGTTATGGCTGTCCTCCTTCGCGGTAAACATTACGAGTGACTGGCTGGTGTTATGATAACAGGACCAGAAGTACTTGTAACTAAGTGTGATCCAAACGCCGTATTAACTGAAAAATTGTCGAAATCGGCGTAAGTCACCAAACAATCAATCAATAAGTTAGGATCGGTATGACGTTCACTGTTACTTCCGGGATGTTTTGAGAACTATATGTCGAAAAAGCAAATACTTATAAGCATGCGCACAGAGGCAAAATTTCATCAGGATAATGGTTTCTTTTATTAGAGAGATTTTAATTTTATTCCAAAAGGAGAATAGCATGAATTTGGTGTTACACCTTTTGCTTTGTTTATGTTATGATTCTTATAATTTAAAAGACGATGAATTGTTGATATACAAGCTATGGATTAATATGTAAGGTGCTGTTTTATTGAAATGTCTTAATTTGAGCAGAGTCATATAGATACTAGTATGTTTGTGATAAACACCGCCACGTTCTTTACAATATGTCGATATAATTAAAGGTTGAAAAATCTTGTCTTATTAAAACATGTATAAAGCATATTATGTTTAAAGATAAGAACAAAGACTAAAACTTATCTAACCAATTGTTCATTGGAATGAACGGACTGGTGTCAACTTAATGATGTCAAGGAAGTCATAAATCATGACGACATGATTGCTCGTAGTGTCATAAAAAGTGCAATGTTAAGAGAAACCCGTCTTTAATTGACAGTTAATGCTCCATTATGGAGGAAGGTACCAGAGAAACCCGTCTTTAATTGACAGTTAATGCTCCATTATGGAGGAAGGTACCAGAGAAACCCGTCTTTCATTGACAGTTAATGCTCCATTATGGAGGAAGGTACCAGAGAAACCCGTCTTTAATTGACAGTTAATGCTCGATTTTGGAGGAAGGTACCAGAGAAACCCGTCTTTCATTGACAGTTAATGCTCCATTATGGAGGAAGGTACCATATATATTAAAGACAATCGTCTTTATGATGTTTATGTTGTACAGTATTTCATAGTATTGTTCTACAAATTATATGAACAGTTTCAACAATATTTACTAACTAAAACAAGTATTTATTCCATATCGATGTACAGCGTGGAAACACAAAGAAAGATAAATAATTGACAATTATAATCCTAATGTGGCTATCCGAGCTAAGATAGCATGTTAGAACTTACAGACTATATATAATGTATTCGGACTTGGTAAATTTGATAATAATGAGCCGTCCCACGAGAAATCTAACATTATGGCATTTGCGTAAAGTATCGACCCTGATCCGCCTAAGCATGCCGCACAGGCTAACCCGAACGGACACGTTTCGCGTCCTGTGGATTTTCTGTTTTTAGGAATCATGCATCTATACCTCTATCCCCCGGAGAAGGAATACGTCGGCCTGGATCAGTCTGCGCGGATAGCGCAGGCTTATCTGGTCGGTACATTACGCAGACGCCATAATGTTGATTTTCTCGCGGGACGGTTTATGTGAATGTCCCAATGAGAGGATTATTTTGTGTGCCAACAATTTGAATGTCAAAAAAGGATTTTAGAACATGAAACATGACAGTTATTACAAGAGCTTTGATTTTTTTTTTCGGTTTTACGCAGGCCCCCGCTCAATTCTGACATCATAAAAGGGTTAACAAGAAACAGCTTTTCTTTCGCTTCCGTTTGATTACCGGTTAACATCTGTGGTCACTTATACTTGATAGCATGTATTGTCTGATCGTCTAAATGATATAAATAGCCGGAAGTTTAGGATTGAAAATGTTTGCCTGGACGATCATTCATTGGAATTTATAAAACTTAAAAAACAGCAATAAAGCCCTTGAAAATCCATATGTAAGGAGGATGATATTAACGCACAGAGAAAGAGAATGATCGAGTGGGTGTGAGAGAGAATTTCCAAATGTTACCAGTGTTGAAAGCTTTAACAACCGTGTTATATTGTTCCGTCCGATGCGGAAGTGAATGAAAATTTATTTGTAAGTTGATGGTTTGCTCATATTCAATTTGCATGTGTCATTTTTATGTTTCAGGAACACGCACAATGGGCAGTCGTTATAGTCCAGGACTAATTCACATTTTAGTTCTTGTGTTTGCGACAGGTGGCTGTTCTATAGGAATACATGCAATAGCAGCACGTACAAAGCCGCCCCATCGAACTTATCTCTCAAATCAACACGATAAACATCTCGTGTCATCACATTCAATGAAGCATAAACTCAAACACTCATTGGAACAAGACGTGAAAGTTAGAAAACGTTTAATGGAAAGTGTTCAAACAATGCTTGACGACAAAGCGATGAGAGAAAGTCCACCAAAGCGATTCCATCAGTATTTAACAATGGCCAGAGATTTCTTTCCGAGTCGTCGATCATATACAAACCCCGTCGGAAGTGGGGTTATAAAAGATTCCAAGTTGGTTCCAGTTATCGATCATTTCGCTGGAGTTAAAATGTGGTCAGTGCCTTACAAAAATGTAGATTTAGAAACAACAACTCTTAAAGTTTCCGTGTATGATCGAAAGGATGGTGCAGCTAGCATTAATTCCGTTCAAGAGGAAATCCCACCAATCCTTAAACAAAGCGAAAAAGAGGCAATATTCGATCGTGAATACAAAGCCGATCGCAATCTAGGTCAGATCGCGCTTGGCGAAGCTTTAGTCAAACATGACAAGCCTGTACTGACCGGTTTGGATTTGCTCAAACAGAGCTTACAGAGGCCACCGATAGAACTTTTAAATAGACCATTATCCGAGGGATTCTATCCTAAATCAGCCAATTCCAATCATAATGACAGAGGTTCAGAAAATCAACCACATGGCAGGCGACGAGATTATTCAAGTTTCGGTACTTTCAAAGCGTTGAATTCAGGAGAATATAACGATTTTGATTTTGATCCGTTGCCATTTTCCAATGTACAGAATTTTGGAAAATTCGTACCTAGTCAATCAAAGTTCCATGACGACCCTTTTCTGTTTTCATCAGCTGAGAAAAGTTGGGGGAGAGCTAAGCATCGTGATTTAAACCATCCGGGACCGGCAGATGGTGTCCGAGATCCTGCCCTCCGTAAAACAAGTGCATTCCAAAGCATGGGAGCATTCAATAGTGATAAGGTAAAGTTTTAAGTTAGCCACATGTATTTAAGCATCGCCATCGGAAAGTCTATAGTTGAATAATCTTTCTACACAAATACACCTGATATATCACAAAACGCATATTCCTATCCTCCCAAAGGAATTTGCAAACTGACAACTTTGAAAGCCAATTGGCAAGTTTACGGTAAAACTCCATGAATTTGATATTGAATATGGTAACGATCATGATGTCGTCTAATGTGTTTTATTGTAAATACGTCTGCATATGGAGAGGGGTAAAAGCCTAGTTGTAGTAATTTAAAAAGCGTCTAGGGATTACGACCTTAATTCAGGACGTCCAACTTTTCATTATTGGAGACATATTTATTGTCATGTGTGTTCCTACGAATAGTCTTGTTTAAGTTAAAGCTATACATGTTTATAATTGAAGAATTACTGGTAAATCATGATTTGTCAAAATTACTTATATCTCTTTTCTAATGTTTATGTTTTATGTACGTTTCACGAACCAACTGGTATTGTCGTATCTCCGTTTTTAACCGCACAAATATGATTGCATGGTATTTTCACGGAGACAGAAAGCTAGCCCGGAGTACAAGTGTCGCTAAATCCCAGTAAACCAGAATGTCAATAACTTACCTCAGAAACTGACTACAATTCGACCTTATGCATTTTTTTTCTTTTACCTTTACAGGTAACAACCATTGTCTATTAATAACATATGTTTGTGGACACTACACTATGTTGGGTGACTTCACTTGTACATGCATATGTTTTATGTACACATATGAGCCGTCCCGCGAGAAAACCAACAGTATGGCATCTGCGTAATGTATCGAATCATATCGGCCTGCGCAGCCCGCGCAGACTGATCCGGGCCGACACATTCCGTCTCAGGGGGATAGATGTATAGACTATAGAGTAATGATACCTGAAACAGGCAATCCACAGGAGGCGAAAGGTATCTGTCCTGTATGCTTAGGCTGATCCGGGTCGATACTTTACACATGATCCGGGTCGATACTTTACACAGAGTCCACAATGTTGGTTTTCTCGCACGATGGCTCATATGTGCATGTCGACATGTATGACTAAATGTACACTTCATTCATTTGAATGCTATCAAGTAATACGCTAGATTATGTGGACGTCAAATGCGCTAATACTTACCTTCTCCTTTTCCGAAACAGGGTGACTGTGACAACATTGAATTGAAAAACTGCTCTACAAACGACGAGTGCTCATGCTTTGGCCTTTACAATTGCACCGATGGCGTATGCAAGCGAAAGTCTTCTTTCCAACAAGCTTTTTCAGGTAAGTTTTATTTAAGAAAATCTATTTTTGATATCTTGTTCTTAATCCTTACCTACATATAGACGCTTACTGCACGCCTCTGCAGTAGACATCTTTTAAAAACATTGAGGCAAAACTGTTGTCCAAGACTGGTTATTCAATATCTTATTTACCCGCAATACTCTGTCTCCTATTAAAGTGATACCCTCTGTGTTCCTGATAACACATTGCCAGATAGTATCAATGCAGACGATTTTACAAATAATACATTAATTAAACGTTTTCCGCACATATGACAAAACAGCAGCATGCGGCGTTGAAAACTTGTTCGCAGAAGTATGGAAAATCTTTACAAATCGTAGTAAAATATTCTAATATAATTGAAATCATTGATTACGCATTACTAGTAAGTACTTATGTGTCTGCTGCTAATGCGTCGAAGCTAGCAAGTACTTATGTGTCTGCTGCTAATGCGTCGAAGCTAGCAAGTATTTATGTGTCTACGGCTAATGCGTCGAAGCTAGCAAGTACTTATGTGTCTACTGTTAATGCGTCGAAGCTAGCAAGTACTTATGTGTCTGCTGTTAATGCGTCGAAGCTATCAAGTACTTATGTGTCTGCTGCTAATGCGTCGAAGCTAGCAAGTACGTATGTGTCTACTGCTAATGCGTCGAAGCTCTAGATAAGGAGCGTTATGCTTATTATAAAAGTTATCCGCTAACTATACGTTGTGGGTACTCAGTGAGACGATTCTTTTAATTAACCTCAACATAGGGTTTGGTTGGATAATAAGATAAATATTGTGGGGAAAATAGCTGTAAACTCCTCCTTATTTGGACATTTGATGCATCACAATGCGTGTGCAAGTGCGAAAGGCTTAAACAATTAATGGAACGTCAGAACTGCTCAAGGCTTAAACGATTAATGGAACTTCAGATTTACTCAATACAATAACAAATGAGCCAGGACATTCAAAGTGTGGTCTAAATGCATGTTTGAACGCTGAAATATATTACCAGATTTTGCATCTGTCTGATTTAAAATATATCCGAAGACGCAGACGTATACTATCGTAGCATTCAGATACTGACACAAATGTATTTATGGAGTGCACGAATGAAGATGCATCTTAGACTCATTTTAATACGTCGCACCTCATTAGTACGCATGCTTTGTAATCATTGAAGTCATTAGTTCGAGTAAAGACCGATTAGTTTACAGTCAATGGAGATGGCAAGGATGTCAAAACAACATTATTAGGATTGGGATGATTGGTGCAAAACGTTCCCCTAGATACTTAAGTCTTTCCCACTTGTATGAACACTTTTACGCACCTATAGGAGACGATGTTTAAATATATTATGACGAAAGGACAAATTGCTAATAATGAACACTTTCACTATTTGCATGAAATACTTTCAACTCTATCCAATAAGTAGACTTTTATACAAACAAAAAAGATTTTTCAAATTGATGAAGAGATGTTTCAAAGTCGTCTGCAGCAAATTTGGAAAGCGTTAAGCCTGATATAAAACGTAGAAAATATGACGAATATAAAATGGAATATACTTTATAAACGAGAATCAAAGTGTACTTGCACCCAGCAGAACTCAGGATAAGCTGCATGTTTCAATGTCTTAAACACTATGTTGTGGGAACCCAAAATAAACCTCGCAGTCTTTATTGAGGCATAAGAGATATGAGTCTCGCGAGAAAACCAACAGTATGGACTCTGCGTAAAGTGTCGACTCTGATCAGCCTAAGCATGCCGCGAAGGCTTAACCGGTTGGACACTTTTCACTTCCTGTGGATTTTCTGTTTCAGGAAGCATTACTCTATACCTCTATCCCCCTGAGACGGGATGTGTCGTCCGGATCCGCGCAGAAATAAATAAACGTCACCAATGTTATCTTTTCTTTAGAGAGTTCAGTAAACAGAACGAGAAATGCAATTAAAATGACTTAGAAGATACACAGAATAATTACTCTTACTTAATTTAATTTATGGATCGCGACATGTATTATTTTTTTGGCGATGTAGTAGACCTTATATTAACACCCTGAGAAGCAATCGGACAAGCTTTTTCCACAAACAACACATGGACAACAGGCGACTTTGAAAGCAACCTTACAACGATATGGAAATTGTAAATAACATACATTAACAATATATCTTTATGTATAATTAGACAATTTCTTATCGTGTCGCAATGTTTTCAAAAGTCGTGTGTTGCAGATGAGTCTGCATGCGTCTACAATATGGAGAGGTTAAACTAATATAATTATATTTGTTGATTGGACAAACCAACCTCAAAACAATGTTGTTTCTCTTGATAAATTTAGATAATACTCAATATTGAATTTCACCTAAAATACTATTAACAAATAAATGTAAAGTTCAACAAAAGGTTATAAAGAATAAATTAGGCTTGAATTTTATTCAAGGTAGAATGATATCTGATTCAAGGTTAAATCATAAAAATAGTTTATTACAGGGGTATATGTGGTATTTTAATGTGTAATAATGAGCGAGAAAGAACGAGAGACAGAGCGAGAGAGAGAGAGAGAGAGAGAGAGAGAGAGAGAGAGAGAGAGAGAGAGAGAGAGAGAGAGAGAGAGAGAGA
>JAUELF010257038.1:0-11553 GCA_031471495.1 Clinocardium nuttallii
TAATTGTTCTAACATTTGCCATATCCTTAACCTTTTAGAAGTATACTTTATAACGGATATTCGAGTTTTAATATTATATGTATGTGTCATTATTATGTAAATACTGTTCTCACTTCACATGCTGTGTACTTATGATGTATCATGGGTATGGGCCGTTGGCCTTAAATATCACATAAAATAAAAGTTGAAAGTTGAAAGTTGTAACGATGACACAATTTAAAATACAGAATAGTTTCGTTTGATTGATAAAGTTTTAACGCCGTGTTTGTCACGACGGCCAGTTCACCTATAGTACAGGCATTATGCGACAAATAAGGGCTGAATCTCACACAAAATGCAACAGAATATCTGTCATAAAGATGTCATCTATAACGAATAAAAAGTCCTAAGGAATCCAAGTGGTGGGGAAAAAAAAGTTTCTTAACCGAACTCTGGAACCACTTTTTGCTATTTTATAATGGGATATTTAGCGACGTTCTAACAATATATTTAGTGCTATACACATATTTGCATAAGACTATATTGTCTGATTTTATTATTGAGATGACCAGTGCCTTCAGATAAGATATCGAGATGATTTACATCCATTTATAATGGCCTGAAATATATACTTTAATAGTGCATGCATTGATGTTGAACACAAATAATAATGCGTAACGATAAGAAGTTGTGTCCTTCCTAAGACAATATCTTAAGGTAGCATCACTCTAATATTATATAAGGCAACATAAATTGTTAAGGTGTTACCCATTGTCTTGTTGCTAGTCACTGTTTTCATGATCTTCAAATTCATCGTAATCACAATCAGCCTCTAGAAATAAACACCCTGATCATTTGCAGTTGCTTCATGTAACAGAGCACTCAACGTTTTGCTTCTTGTATGTGCATCTCAGGCTGCTGCAATCCGTCTTGCAGCTGCATCTGATGACCTGCAGGTGTTCATGTGGAGCTGGTGGTAAGTCAGTGTGGGCAGGGAAAACTGCTTCACCTGGTAGTACACACGGAGGCTGTAAAATTTGGTGCTGCTGAGGTAGATGGTAGGCTCGCTCTGTGGTTGTACATGAGAAGTGCTGGTAGCCATCTTCTCACAAAAACGGTTGTACCGTAGTGAGTTGAGTCTCTCCACAGTCTTCCTTTTGCATTATCTCTTTATACCACAGCATCTGCTGTGGAAGCTGACGGTGTGCCGATAAATGTAGCTTGCTCGCGGAAGTCATAAATGGTTATGAATTTCTTGAGGGCGGCTCATTTACCAATGACATACAGGCGGGATGTAGTGTCACACCCAGGGATCCCATGCATGCTGCCTCAATGTACAGTGCCCAGTTTCCGGTACGTTCTTGCGCAGTATGTCTACCATATCCATATACTGCAACCAGAGGGCAGCAGTCCTCCATGGGAATTTCAGTGATTCGGTTTTGTTTCTGAGCAGTTCCTTTCTTCTGAGCACCACCTCAGCCCGACACGCCTCTTCTTCAGGCAATGAGTATCGACATCTGATGTCATCTGTGCATCAGTGATATCCTGTGAATCTGCATCTCCTGCTCCCCTAGGTGCTGAGGGAGAGCCACATCTTCTGGCTCTCTAGGCTGCCGAAAGAGATACACATATTCTGGCTCTCCATGCTGCTGAGGGAGAGTCGACAATTGTGGTTCTCCAGGTTGCTGAGGGAGAGCCACATTAAGTGCGTCAGACACAAGCATGACATTGAGGTCGCCGTCGACAAGCAGTTGTGTACGCACAACCAATACAATTGCCTTCCCTGGCAGCATGTACATCACAGCGTTGTTTGCATAGAGTAGCTCCATGACTTCTGGTAACCCAGATACAGCCACTCAATGCCCAATGGCCCCCAGGAAGCCCATCTGAGTGTGGAAGCCTCCAAGTCTCAAGATTATGTTGTTCAAGTCGCTTGATTCTGAATCAGCACCAGTGATCAGCAAGGCCTTTCACTTGAGTGGTTGATCCAAAGTAATGATGGGTGTGGCATCATGGCGGTGGGCATGCTCGCTTACAAAATTCAGTGTGGAGAAGAAGCATATGGCGTCACTGGGATCGATGTGCCAAATAACTACACTTGAATTCCAGTTATTGACCATTTTGCAACTTTAAATGTGACCGTTTTTGCAATGAATTATGTTCACATGAATTTTGCAAATCACTTCAATTTGTTGTGAATTTCCTTTCGAACATGCACTGTACTGCATCCAACTTAGTGTCGTATGTAAACCAAAGATTCTGACTGATTGTGGTTAGTACTACACCCTTTGTGTGGGCATCGGACAAGTAGACATGCACAAATCACATTTCTTTACATGGGTGGCAATGGGGGGAAATGCCATCATCGATTACAGTACTTTTCAATACTTTCCTTAGGACTTTTGATATGTTATACAGGACATATTTATGAGAATAAACCAGTTGAAGAATTTTCTATCGCAATGTGTGTGAGGTCATGTCATGTAATGCCTGTATTACTACAGATGTGTTTCCTGCCTGTCTCACTTGCTGGTTTCTATTTTGTACATAGACTGTTGCATTTGTAGTGTGACGCTTATCTGATTGAACTTTGTCAAACGTCGAAAATAATGTTGGCCGGGCTGATGTACAACCCCTTGATTGACAGTCCGGGATGCCACCGACTGAGCTACTCTGTTTTGTTTGAGAGATTAATATTGATTTTGATTTTAAAATGACAAGACGTTACAATTCATGTACGCTTCTAAGTAGGCGATGTGATATAAATGCAGATTCCTTGTTTACTAGGCAAATAAACTCAATAATCAAGTTGAATTTTGTATTTCATATAATAGCCTTAATACGTTTCATAAATTATTCAACTACACGTTCGTTTTCGCTATAAGTATGCAACAACCAGTGTGAGTATTTATATCCATGTCTATCATTTTGTATTTCAAACTGCTACAATAACTAGTCTGGTACTAGAAGTTGAATTTGCCAAGGAACCTAATATAATCATGTAATTAATATACAATTCTGACAATAATTATTATTGTTCATGTGTGAGGTTGATGTGTGAAAACGTGATTGTAAGTGTGTGTATGTGAGCGTATGAATGATACAATTATTTTCATAACTACTTATTTGTGAACTCCAATTCATCGCGGAAATAAAGTAATATTTATACATCTTGTTTACGCTACTAACGAAGTACGTCAAAGCAAGCAAGGTATCACCTCTTGTGTAATAAAGCTTCACACTCGCTTTGCCAATGTTGTGGGCATGTGATATCATGAAAGGAGAGAACTCCTACGTGCCAGTAGTGTGATTTAATCATATGTTTCCTGACTTTTTCACACCAGTACTCCTCACAACATGCTTTACAAGCAACTGGCTGCTTTCTCACGCAGACTGATAGCCTATTGGTGAAACACGAATGTGAATTGTGTCAAACGTCGGAAACAATGTTGGGCGAGCCGGGATTCGAACAACCCCTTGATTGACCGACTGAGCTACTGGTGCTCGGCTCTAGTAGTGTGAAAGGCAATTGTTGTTTTTGTATATCTTACAATTGCAATTGTCATCTTGTTGACGATAGCTACGTATGCACGTACACGCAAACATGTTTATCACCTAATAGGAATACTACTTCACACTCTATTTGGACAGTATGTGGGAATTTGCCTTCATTATAGGAAAATGATTTTACTGTTAACCCTTTCACTGCCAAAAGCAATTAAAGGCTTTTTCAAACAATGCAGATTCCCTTGTTACAGCTTATAAAGAGCTGTATTTCCTGAAATATGCATTGTTTTTGCCACTTCGACATAATATATCATCAAGTTTCCTGTTTTACGGCAAATGGAGCGATCCAATCTTCAACATAGAGGAGTCGACTTCGGCAGTGAAAGAGTTAAAAGTGTTTACGTCTCTCAGACATTCCTGTTCGTGGTATATTTAGAATGACGTGGTGTCACTCCTGTGATTTTGGACGTGAGGAAGACAAAACGACATTGTGTTAATATTTGTTACAGAACAACAAACCACATACAAATTCACAGAGTACGTCAATATCTCGGTCAAAGATCAACATTGTCTCGAATCGAGACGAATAACTCCGAATTGATCCAAATGATCTTCAGATATGGTAAAGAAACCGACCGTTTATTCCAATTGTTTAGAGATACGAGAATGAGATTATGTTATTTGCAATCTTCAAAAATCAAGAAATCCCTCTGAATTTGAACTTGGTGTAAATGTTGAGGCACGTAGAGGAATGTGTTACAGTAAAGAAAAAATGTATGTACTCCAATGCTGAATGTTGGTATTGTAAATAATTGTAATAATGTTGTAATAGTAGTTTATTTAAGAAACTCATTTCAATCGAGAACTGACCGGTCAATGCTCCATTCTAATCAACTTACATAACGAGAACGTCAAAAGTACATCGATGCATAATGCAATACCCAAACGCCACATTTTGGATATTATTTAAACTAGTTAATTAACCTTTTCCCTCATACGACAATTCTGCAGCAGACGACTTTGAACATATTTTGTTAACACATAGAAAATCTCATAATTGAATGGATAACATATGACTAAAAGTGGAATACATTGTGTCAAACGGAGAAATTGCACGTGTTATACAATTTCTTCTTTTGTCACTATGTTTTCAAAAAGTCCTCTTCTGCAGAGGCGTCAGAAAGGATATATATGGGGGAAAGGGTTAAGTAGACACTGGAGGTGTTCAATTGAATACATAACCCTTTGAACTGAATATGTCTCGTTCACTTGAGTAGTTTGGAAATATGTATCGAACTTCCCCAAGTTCGTTCCTACACGGCCGCCAAGCTCTGGAAAAGGGTATCTGTTTATCCCCTTCCAACATACAACAAATCTGCAGCAGACGACTTTGAAAAGATAGTGACAAAAAGCTGAAAAATCTCCATAAAAGATGGCTTTATTGTTAAATTAAAACGAAAACTTCATGAGCAATTTCACCTTTGGCCACAACGTTTTCAAAAGTCGTCTGCTGCTATTTGCGTCAAAATGCGTCTGCATGTGGGAAAGGGTAGACGTTTGCTCATACCCATTGAATGAGTCGCTCGACAGGAAAACCAACCAAAGACATTGCGACAAGTGTAGATCCAGTTCACTCAAGTTTTTCGTGTTGTCAGGTGTTGATCTGGAAATACACTGTTCGCTCGCGAGTCTATTAACCATTTAAGAAGCCCCAGACATTAAGATCACATGGTATCGATGTAATTTGATTGTCTGCAATAGTTGCCAGTAATATAATGAGGTTCGTTTTTTATGGACTAAGCTCAAACAAGGATAATGTGTTTATCTAAGAGAAATCGTGTCAACGAATGAGCTTCAGCTTCTACTTGTCCTGGTTGGGGAATCTCACAGGATACTTCGCCGAAGCAAACACAATTCTTTTCATTTCGTCCTTTTCTGTAGATTTTCCCCCCATTTTTGGTTAATTCAAAAACTTTATACCACCTGCCGCACGAAATTGCCACATAAATTATTTCTGTCGCACGAAATTGCCACATAACTTCTTTCATCAATATAGTTCTTCAAAGATCTGAGTAAATCGTTTCTTGCTTCCGGATTGATTTAATTGTACATACAGTGAAACGGAATAATGCATTAATTAGATATTATATGTTTTATATTCATTTACAGAAATGAAAATATGTAGTTTCTTCTTCCGAAAAAACAATATAATTATTTCTTGATAACATATACTGTTTAAACATTGAGTTTATACATGAATCAATCATTGTGCGGGCAGCAGAGCTCTAGATAACTTGGCATTTTTCATGTTCTAAAATCCTTATTTGACATTCAAACCCTATGTTGTGGGTACTCAAAAGAATAGTCTCAGTAAGACGATTCTTTTAAGTACCAACAGCATATGATTTGGTTGAGTAGTAAGATAATTATTGTGAGGAAAATATCTGTTCACTCCCGCTTATCTAGTCCTCTGCGTACATAATATCAAACAATGTACATTTTGTTCTTCAGTGAGGCAAGGTGTGGATACTTTGCTTTAAAACTATAACTAATTTGCCTAGTGTGTAGGTATGTGAAAGTATTGACCATCCTACCTCATACCTTACAATTCATTGGTTATCAGTAAATCGGTGTTTCTATATAGAAATAATTATTCGTTTTAAATTTTCAAATGATGACATGAAAGTACAACTACTCAGGGTATTCTCTATGATAACCAATTTGTGAGAAGATATACTTTATTATAAATTGGAATTGCTGTTTTCTTAGTTGTTTTTACTTTTTATATTTTGAAGTTTCCAAAATGCATTTTCATATCAGACTTGCTACAAACCTCAAACTGATATAAATGACATAAAGCGCCACTGCAGCAGACGACTCTTCAAAACTAGAAATATCCCATTTTCAAAGAAACTGGCGTGATTGAAAACTCTGTATTTAACGAACACTTCAATTTGTATTTGATGTTCACTCAGATATTTTCAAATCAGAACGGCCCTTCAAATATTATATTTAGCTATGACGGTGAGTAATCGATACATGCAAATGGTGTAGACATTGACAAATGAATAGAGAATTATTCCGACCGGATCTGACACATATGACGATGATTGTATCCAACAACTGGATTAATATTCACGCCTGCAGATTGTTCCGTAGGTCAAACAATCAGATTGCTCCGTTCGTTTCATTTGTTGCTTTTGATTGCTTGATTTATTCATTTCAAGGCGTTTTCAACAGTGTATCTGTTATATCACGGCGACAGTGTATTTAACAATGATCCATTTGTTTCTCGAGTTGTCTGTAATTATTTGATTTATTCATTTCAAGCCGTTTTCAACAGTTTATTAGTTATATCACGGCGACAGTGTATTTAACAATGATCCATTTGTTTCTCCAGATGTCTGTAATTATTTGATTCATTCATTTCAAGCAGTGTATTAGTTATATCACGGCGACAGTATATTTATCAGTGATCTTTTGGTGAAAAACAAGTAATAGGCTAGGAATACCTTCCTCAACATTTTATTTTAATCCGAGCAGGGAGATGTCTGGAAAGAAACCGCCAGGTTCAGTTCTGGCGAGATCAAGCCAGGAAACAATTTGTCTATGAACTATCAGCCGTAATATAAATGAAATACCATGTTACACTGCGTTAATCACCAATCATTTAAACAATCGTTATGAAGGTTTTGCCGCCTTTGAATATAAAATAAAGATAGTCAATACAATTAGTGTTATAAGGTACAAGTATTACTATTAATATTGGCTAATGGAAGAGGAGATAACATAGGAATATGCATATTAATGCTGCATCATTCTTATTTGGGAACCTCGTGATTAAAGGTCAATATACGCCAAATACATCCGCGGTTATGCTGATCCTAATATTCCCTAAAAAAACCTTTGATTGCATATAAATTAGTGTATACCATCACCAGAATGCATTGAATATATATGACACTGAGTTCATATCAAATTCATTGTAGTACTGGATTGATTTTATCTGTTTTAATAGTTTTACCTTGTTTGAACGTGAAAGAAGAGACTGCTAAACACCGTTTTTGCTCGAACCCGATTTGGTCCAAAACGACGGTAACCATTTTCGCCTGGTGAATGCTTTAATGCATTATGCATGACACCCCTATGTTCTTTCGATTGTTTTAATAGGTAACTCCTTTCAATGGTATATGTTGTTCTACATGGGAAACGTATATAAAGTGTGACAATTGAGGACTGAAACTGGTCGATTTAACTGGAAACAAAGAAGGAATTAATGTGGCGTATTGTAACATTAAGGTAAATATGCCTCGCGATGTCCGTTCGCTTATGCGTAGTATGTCCGTCCATCTGTTCCGTGTTTGCTCCTAGTTCCTTTTTCAGCAACCACCAGCTGTATTCTATGACGTTTTGTTGAAGCATCAGTTCCAATAGGAAGTGTTATATCATCAGCTTGTATTACTACGGCTTTTAAGAAGAAGCGTTTATATATCATTGCCCTTTCAGAGACATTCCCTTGTTTGATCTCTAAGTTGATAACGTGGAGGATCTCTTATTTGATTTAGCCTTATTAACCATAGCACAACTCTGATACCTTTTTAGATACAACACTAATGAAATGCATTTTCATGTATATTGGAACCGATTTGCCTTTTACAATCGTGACACCCACTCAATTATAACCAAAATTAGACCTCAAAATAATTACGCGCCAATGACGTAGTTTCCGGCTCGAGCCACTCCAAATGAATGTTTCTTTCTTGCCGGCTATTTAGGACATTATCCCAATAAGAGATTACTTTGTATCGCATCACGAATACGGGAACAGATTCACTATAATCAAACTATAGTCGTGAACGAAGTCCGAAGATTAAATCAGCCGAAGAGTTGCGAGTGTTCCCTTTATTGCATCTAAATGTGAGGCGTCCCGTGAGAAAACCAACTTTAATGCCTCTGCGTAATGTATCGACCCTGATCGGCCTGTGCAGTCCACGTAGACTGATCCGGGTCGACAAATTCCGTTTCAGGGATATAGCGGTATAGAGTAATGATTTCTGAAACAGGAAATCCACAGGGGAGGCAACAATTGTCTATCCGGGTAAGCCTGCGCAGCATGTTTAGCTTGATCCGGGTCTACACTTTACTGAGTCCACAGTGTTTGTTTTCTCGCGAGACGGCTTATTTATATTCCATTGGCCTTTTTCAAAGGAGCCTGTACTAGGGGGAAAGATTACATTTCTGAACAGTGTTGGTTCAGTTCTTCTCGTTAATTTTCTCGGTCTTATGAGAATCCACAAACGTTGATAGAAGCTTCTATTACGATTGTTTAGAAATACTGTATGAACAGTTTGGAACTTGATCAGACAATGTGGGTGCGCATACTAATCGGGATAAACTATGTCGACAAAAACTAACTTTGGAAAGGTTCATTTAGTTATCGACTTTCGGGAATGGAATCTGCTCATATTGCAGTCTAAACCCACTACATCAAAACAGAAAACCGTTCGCCAATGTCCTATCCCCTAAAAGGAATTAAATACGCCGTTCCCATTGTCGGCAATTGATGGCATTTTTATTCGATATCACTTGGACAATTCGCATCTATTTTGATTGCTTAGATATCGAATATCAGCATTCACTTGTGTCGTTTATCCATTTTGGCAAGATTTGGATAATTTGTAAACACAACTGTGGGCAATCAGTGCTGATGTTAAAATAACCGTTTCGGATTTAAGACAACCTTTCTTTTATTAACGCCTTGAGGTCGCGAGTTCGATCTTCGGCCGGGTCATACCAAAGACTTTAAAACTATCATTGATTACTGTTATTCCGTGTTGCTCACGACTGATGATAAATGAACCAGTTGTACTGGAAGCTTATCTCAGAAACTCCATTACATAACTGAATAATTGTTTAACACCATACAAACAAAACATGCAATGAAAAAGACACAACATTGGTGCAAATACATGAAGTAATATGGTAATATACCTGGTGATATACATGGTAATATACCTGGTGATATACATGGTAATATACATGGTATTATACATGGTAATATACCTGGTGATATACATGGTAATATACCTGGTGATATACATGGTAATATACATGGTAATATACATGGTAATATACCTGGTGATATACATGGTAATATACATGGTGATATACATGGTAATATACATGGTAATATACCTGGTGATATACATGGTAATATACATGGTAATATACATGGTAATATGCCTGGTGATATACATGGTAATATACATGGTGATATACATGGTAATATACATGGTAATATACATGGTAATATACCTGGTGATATACATGGTAATATACATGGTAATATACATGGTAATAGTCATGATACTATACATGTTACTCTACATGGTTATACACATGATACTATACATGGTAATATTCTGATACTATACATGGTAATATACATTGTAATATACATGGTATATACATGTTAATATACATGACAATATTCATGGTAATATTCATGATACTATACATGGTGATATACATGGTAATATTCATGATAATTTACATGGTTATAAACATGGTAATATACATGGTAATACACATGGTAATATTCATGGTAAGACACATGGTAATATACGTGGTAATATATATGGTGGTATACATGGTAATATTCATGATAATTTACATGGTAATAAACATGGTAATAGACATGGTAATATTCATGGTAATATTCATGGTAATATACATAGTAACATACATGGTAATATTTATGGTAATATTCTTGGTAATATACATAGTAATATACATGGTAATATACATGGTAATATACATGGTAATATACATGGTAATATACGATGTAATATATATGGTAATAAACATGTTGATATACATGGTAATACACATGGTAATATATATGGCAATATACATGGTAATATACGTTGTAATATACATGGTAATATACATGGTAATAAACATTGTAATAAACATGGTAATAGTCATGGTAATATACATGGTAATACACATTGTGATATATATGATAATGTTCATTATAAAATACATGGTAATATACATGGTAATAGTTATGGTAATATACCTGGTGATATGCATGGTAGTATTCATGATATATAATTTACATGGTGATATACATGGTAATACTCATGGTAATTTACATGGTAATATACATGGTAATATACATGGTAATAAACATAACATGGTAATATACATGGTAATACACATGGTAATATACGTGCTATTATACATGGTAATATTCATGGTAATATTCATGATAATATACATGGTGATATACATGGTAATACAAATGGTAATATACATGGTAATATACATGCTACTACACATGGTATATACATGGTAATACACATTGTTATATACATGGTAATATATATGGTTATACACATGATAATATACATGGTAATATGCTGATACTATACATGGTAATTTACATGGTAATATACATGGTTATACACATGATAATATACATGGTAATATACTGATACTATACATGGTAATTTACATGGTAATATACATGGTAATATTCATGATAATATACATGGTTATATACAAGGTAATATACATGGTAATATTCATGGTAATATACATGGTAACATACATGGTTATATACATGGTGATAAACATAGTAGTATACATGGTAATATACATGGTAATATACATGGTAATATACATGGTTATATACATGGTAATATACATGGTAATATACATGGTAATATACATGGTGATAAACATAGTAGTATACATGGTAATATACATGGTAATATACATATTTAAACAAAGGTCAGCAGCAGGGTGATATAATAAGTTGAAACGTTATGGATGTGGACGAATGAATATTGTTTTAATGAGAACCTGGCTCATTTTATCAACGCATTAATTGATTGCAGTTAAATACCGTTTTTCAGCATACGTCCGTTACACCAAGGCGGTTATTTTACCTTTCCATATGAGCCGTCTCGCGTGAAAACCAACATTATGGCATCTGCGTAATGTATCGACCAGATCAGCCTGCGCTGTCCGCGCAGACTGATTCGGGCCGACACATTCCGT
>JAUELF010257049.1:0-11553 GCA_031471495.1 Clinocardium nuttallii
AGGAAAACATGGGTAGGTGCACTGACCGCCGTGATATGACCAAAGCTGTTAAAACGGCGTTAAACTCCAAACAAACATAATTATTTACACCGATCCGCTGTGCGATTCATTCTCCTTTTATTCTGCAAGAATACAATTCCATTACGTCACTCATTTTAATTTCATCTAAAAGACCGTTTTTCGTCAACAAGATAAATATTTTGTATTCGATATCACGTACACTTTTAACATCTTCAACTGAATACATTCAAGTTTCAAAACAACGTCCCACAATACTTTCCAGAGCACGATGTCAGTTGCCATATCTAAGCGTCTCATTAAACAAAAATGAACAGAAAAAATAAAAAATTCTATTACGGAGTATTATAGCTTTATTTGTATTATTCAATGTGCTAAAGAATTAAAAGGATATTAACAAAACATTTTAATGGAAAATGTATACAACGGATACACTATCCAATAAATCTGACGGAATTGCATCCAATGTACATTCAATAAACATACAGGCATATACGTAGGCATATAGACCTAGAACATGAGAGTCTGGCCGACAAATTAACAATTACGAACGGGATTTACATACGTATCTTACTAAAGCACATCCCAACTTCTTCATGTTTCTATATTTGTTTGGTACCTCCTAAAATGTCCGCAATGATGATCAGGAGGCTATAAAGACTTTAATTACTGATAACTGGCATTGTGAAGTTCAGGAGGCTACCCAGACTAAAAGTACTGATAATCTGTCATTGTGAAGATTGTTCACTCTGTCAATCAGTTAAACATTTGATATATTATATGTAACTAGCTTGATAATGAAAACTGTAACCATTTCCCTTATTACACCTTACATTACATTGTATGTAACAGGTTTTCACTGTCATTGAATAACGAGTTTGTTGGTGTAACAATGATTCCACGTAGTTAACTATTAAGTCCAGTTTTTGTCAGATCGCATTTAGACCGGACCGTTCATTATAAAAGGTCTCTCTCCCTTCCTCTATTACTCACACACAGACATTGGTCCAATATGTATGTCTGCCTGTCCGTCCTGCCGTCTGTTGAAACAACATGTATCTGTAAATTAGGTCCATCGATGTAAAATGTCACGCACCAGATCTTTTTACGACATTTCATAGATAAATTGGAATTTTCTTTTATCTTATGTCAGCTATAGTCGAGATCGATATGGGTTCCGCTTATTATGTACATACACAACTAAACGTTAACAAGCTCACACAATAGGTATACCTTTGTAAAAAATTACGAGCAATCTTAACTTTGATATTGTAATTCCCGTAAAGCAAATATTTGGATTATCTGGTAAAATGTCTTTAAAATACAAAATGTAAAACATGTGCAGAAAGTAACTTTAGAGGCAGTTTATCAATGTGTGCATGAAGAACCGATGTAACTACAGTTGATAATTAACTACTATCATGACGTAATAAACCTAAAACAGTATTCCTATTTCACCATCTATAGTACTCGACAGAGTATTTGCGAACAGTTAATACAAATGTCAGCCTGGATATTCATGTAGTCTAATCCTGATATTCATTTTGTAAATTAAAAAGGAAAGACGCTAACATATACAGTAACTAATTCGTAAATAAAGGATGATGATACTAGTCTCAGAAATTAGGAAAGGTGTGCGTTTAGACCTAAACGAATCGTTTAAGATAAGTCATACGCTATGAAAAAGTTATATTATGTTTCTCTTTTTATAAACGGTCGTTTAGTACGAATCCCGTATTCGAGAGACCGTTCTCATCCTTCTCTGGATTAAGAGTATGTTCATTGTCGTTGACACTGTTTGCAAGCTCACATTGGTCCAGTTCATGGTCCAACTCTTTTAGGTCACCTTGGGATAAACCATCTACAATACCAGCCCCGTACGAATCACCAAGGACGTTTATTGCTGTTCTGAATCGGTCCCTAGAAAATGGAAGATAACCTGAATTATAATTAAATGAAATAATGCATTTAAGTGGCGCACTTGCATAGTTCACTTATGAATTAGAAAGGCACCAACTGAAAGCGGTAACGTAGCCTTTCCGTTTTTGCATCGCCAAAGCAAATACTACAATGTGAACATGGGACAGTTACAATAAAGGAATAAAAGAAATTGTAAGTTTTGGTCGTACGAAATTTCAAACCTTATTGAATTATTATCACCACCTTTTGCCTAACGCATGTCATCTTCATTGCGAATGCTAAAGGATCATCGCTGTTCTGTTTCCTTTACTGCTTGAGTATGATGAATACACAACAAGGTCAGTTTACAACATATTTCTACATGAAGAATAACATTTATTGTGAGATGCTTTACAAAATGATTATGCTTAAGCACACACTTGGCTGAATTGTCAGTGTCCGGACAGAAAACACGTTTTATTTTAATCAACAGGAATACATGTTTTGTTGTATCGTTTCAAATCCAATCCACTTAGTGCAGAACGTACCTCTAATGCACAATTTAAATGCATTTCGTTGAAAATGTCAATACAGACGTAAAATAGTTTCTGAGTATTTCTTTATTACTGACTCATGTACGAAATAAACATTATATTATAAGATTATGACTCAGCTTGTAATCCGAATTATTACCTATCATGACTTCATTGAAATGTCGTTTATTTAAAAATTCTTTGTTTGAAAACATTATTGAGAAAACATTTATTAATTATGATAATGACCACAAAACTTACAAGAACCAATCAATTGCGAGAATCAATGTGACGTCGTCAACAGGAAGTCCTACAGCAGTCAAAACAATAGTCATTGTAATTAACCCAGCTGATGGGATACCAGCTGCACCGATTGCTGCAGCAGTTGCCGTCAAACTGAAAATAAAACAGTATTATGATTCAACGATACAGTGGTGTAACTCTATTGTTGTCTAACTCTAATTCTTATAATTAGAATCCATGGCATTTTTGAAAACTGATTCAAAGAAGTCATGTGAAACAAGAGAAATTAAATACTCAGTGCGATATAACTTGAACTGTAATTTATTCAAATAAGTATGCATTATAGGCCTACTGATTTATGTACGACCATTTAAAAAAAATACGAGCTAAAATATATATATAAAACAACAGTAAAATAGTGTATGTACCTGATAGTGATCACCTCGCCAACGTTGAGTGAAATACCATTGACTTGAGCAATGAAGATGGCCGCAACGGCTTCGTACAAGGCTGTTCCGTCCATGTTGATAGTGGCACCTATTGGCGCTACAAACTTAGCCACACGGATATCTATCTTGTTGCGTTCTTCTAAACATTCCATTGTCACAGGTAAGGTTGCAGAGCTGGTATGAACAGAAGATAAAAGTTATATTTAATGCATCGTCAAAAGTTCCAGACAAACCTTCAGGCATTTGCAATTAAGTTCTATCAAGCCATTTCCTCTGATCTAAATACGCCAATCTGGTACACATACATCGTAATAAGCGCTTGGTACAAATATCTTCAGATTGTACGGTTTTGTTTCCAATCAGAAGAAAGTTAAGTTCTTGACATTTTTCCCTTGTGATATAATGTTTCTTAAACTGTTCATATCGTAGAAAAATCTCAAAGGATTGAAGAAACTACTAACTAGGAAATAAAGCATGTATTTGCATGTCCTTTAGCTTTAGAAGTATGCATATTTTGAACGTTGTTTCACCTGCAATAATTTGGTCATTTATGAACATTACTACCAATTGAATATTGTAGTAGGCTTGCCAATGAAAATGATCAGGCACGTGGTGTTAATGTCGTCGTTTTGAAGAAACATATGTTGCCCTTAGTTATTAAGAGTTAATTTATCATTTGACTTTCATATGCGATATCTATTAACGGTCATTTAGCAAACGATGGTTGGATAGTGGGTTAAACAATAATGAGTAAGAAGTCTCGTATTAAAAGATTAATAATAAAGCCTTTGTTTATAATAACGCAACGTAGATGGTGAAAATGAAGTCCTTTTATATCAAAGGAGTAACTGATTATCTCCCGATGGAACTTTTACCTACTTGGAAACTCTGTAATATATATATAATACATATAACAGTATATTTAGTCGAAAGACATTAACGTATAAAAAGCTCTTTAGACAAGGAAACGTGTCCCATGTGCTGAGATGTTTGATACTTTTTTGACCATATTCTAGTGGGAAACGATTCTAAATTCTTAAGTGTATATAACATTTATAACAGCTACATCGAAATAACTGCTATTAAAGCTTGAGTGTATATAACATAAATAAACAACTACATCGAAATAACTGCTATTTAAGCTTGAGTGTATATAACATTAATAACAACTACATCGAAATAACTGCTATTAAAGCTTCAGTCATGCCTCCTTATGGTGAACTCTATTTCTGCTTACAGTGTTTGCCCTGGTAGGAAAAATAGTCCACCTACCTTGACGCAGTTCCCCATGCCGTCAGAAGGGCTTTCGACATATTAAACATAAACAAATATGGATTTTTTCTGGTAGCCACAAAGTATACAATGGGTAAAACGATAAAGCCATGAATAGCCAGGCCTACGAGAACAGTCATCATGTAATAGCCCAACTGCACAAAAACGGTACTTGGGTTTTCCATCTCTATTAACTTCGTTGAAACAAGGAATATGATACCAATTGGAGAGTACCTGTTCAAAAATACAATGAAACAAGTAAGAAATAAAGGGTCAATATCGCTTGTAGCTATAGAGAAAATCAAATTAACTACTGGCATACGCAATCTCGCCAGTGTATTTAAAGCCCTAGAGGGAACTTCAGAACAAACATGTACCCGCTTCAATCATCGCTCCATCGCTTACACTGAAGTTCACTTTACATGGTGCTGAACATCCCAATGCCCTCAACAACACTCACAAATATACTGAATGGTACATGCATAATGTTTTAAATATGGCAAATCATGGTCCAATAAAACATCCTATCTCATCCTTATACCAACGATGCCTATTTAACATATGACAACACTACACATACACTAAATAAAGGAGGTTTGTCTTTGTGCTTTACCGTGTGTCCCTGCTGTAACCAATACTATTTCACGGTATTACGAACTGCTAAGTTAAGGGCGTGTCCAGAACAGTAATTATGTATGGTGATTGGGTCCTTGACACTGAGTCTCTCGGCGACCCTCCTCTTTCTACCAGACATGTTAGTCGCTCCATCATAAGATTGTTTTTGCGAGTTATTCATACGCAGGAGACAGTGATCGGTGGTCTTGCTGGGTGTGTCTGGATCAATTTAGTCACCTTTATATAGTCCTGTGTACACCTCATGCGTTCTTATGTTCTCTTCAACATGTCGTAATACAAACACAAATACATCACTTCAAATGATCACTTTGATAGAGTAGAAATAGGCTTTCTGATATTCTTTGCTATTTCTTGTAGAACTTGAAGGGGCATAATCTGTAATTATTCGTCCAGAACTTCGTCAAATGTGTATTACTAGTTCGTACGTTAAGTGCTAAATTTGTTTAGAATTGCGGTCATCGTCATCACGGGCACTGCGAACGGGTCAACATTCGCGTGGTCATTTTCGGCAAGGTAAATACTCTTGAATGAAACACTTACATCCTTCCTCTTACATAATCCATTCAATATAAAGATTTTGAAATGTTGAAGTAAGACAATATCTCAATCAACCCATCAATAGGTGTACATGTTATCCATGTTTTATAAAGTGTATCATAATTACTCTTTATTTTATTATAATATAAGCATTTTCACTGAATACTTTGGTTTTAAAATGTATTTGCTATTATGTGCCAAGTGTGCGTTTTAAAGCTGTTATATGTTACACAGGTTGTAAGTAATTTATGTACAGACCTTGTTCTTTTAAGTAATTCGATGGGGGTGAGCAAAGAAATATGTTATTAACAATTATAATGTCTGTCTAATATGTCTAACAGGATATATGAGCTTCTTTCCGCTTACTTAATGGACCCTTCACATCAACGTTCATCGATGCAATGTATGCTTCCGGATTATCTTCCGCTGGAAAATGCGCAACCTTTAAACAGGAGAGGACTTAAACTTCCTAGGTTATTTAAAGGATTGAGAAGATGCGAGCGTTGTACAGCACTCTTCAACATAATGTGTAGTTATATATACACATTCTAGTTATACCCCAGATACATAGTATATGGGGACTATATAGAAGTCACGCTTGGCGGTTGGTTTGTCGGTCGGTTTGTTGGTTTCTTGGTTTGTTGGTCGGTCCGTTGGTCTGGACATTTCTTGTGAACACTATTTCTCAGCAACCCTTCTTCAAAATTTAATATAACTTCACAAGAATGATTGATACCAAGCCTAGTTGTGCATATTGTGAGCGTGTCGCACTGGAATTATTTTTAAATGAGTCATGGCTCTCATACATATGTATATTGTCAGGCACCAGCTGGGGGTATTCATCGCCTTCAGTGATATTTCTAGTTATTTGAGTGTTGAGTGCTAAAACTGCTGCTATATCACTAGACGAGGAATGTGACATGGATAACAGGAAAGGTTAGCGGAATTTAAACTTGGAATAGCCAAACTTTTTCTCACATTTCCTTTTACCCCATTCTCTCGTCCATTTGAAGGGTATTTTGCATTTTGTTGATGTTGGACAAACGGGAAGACAGCAAATGTCTTTTTAATATGTATTACTTGTGCTCCCAGTAGAAGTAAATTATACTAACATAAACTTACCAAATGACAAGCATTGTAAGTTTCATAGTTGCTTGGTGCATTGCCTCAAAGAAGTCTAATAGTGGTTTTCCTGCCGCCCCCATGGTTGCGAGTATGGCACCGAAAAAAATGGAAAACACGACAATTCCAAGGACATTCATGCCATCAGGTTTCTCCAGATATGGTGCGTCTGTCTCCATCTCGACAAATTCTAGTAAAGAACGATAGTAAATGTTGTGGATTAATCGTTAACCTGATTTGAGGTTGTACGAGTGACTGACTTCAAAAGCATATATAAGCAAATTAATTATTAGGACACACCTGCTTTATTTTCATATATAATTGAATACATTGTTGGAAAAGTAGAAACAACTGCTGGTTTGAACGACTTCTCAGTTTCGACTAAATGGTGAAAGACTGTCTGATTGAACGTAGACTGTTACAATTATAATGTAGTTGAAGATCGCTAACAAGTATCACATTAAACATATTTACACATGACAGTTTTTTCCTGATCCAGGCGTCAGAACAAATGTGCACGGCAATTATGACATTTATATAAATTGAGTTTTATCTGTAAATTTTGGAAGGATAATTCAAACAGTTAAAATTTGTTAAGTTTAAACTAAGTTTATCAATACTTCGATACAGTGTACACAGTGCTAGTTGTATATATCAGTCATCTGACTATTTGAAATACATGGCTACCCGTCCAAGTCATCTCAGTCAAGTTAAGCTTCTCAAACTTAGTTTAAAAAGGAAGTACCTATTACCTCAATATTCTATGTTAAATGACAATTTTTCGGACGGTATCGTCGTTTTGTCGCTTTGCATTCAAATGAGCTGTACACTTCAAAGAACTACCTTAGGGAATATGCGACCAGTGTAGATACAGACCAGCAATCCCGCATCTGCTCTGGTTCTACACTATGGGCCATTAGTCACAGAAGGGTTCGATAAACTTATGCCAGAAATTGTCTATTTGAATCAACCTTTTTCGCAACCTATATTTACGGTAAAGTTGGCTTTCCAGCAAAACTGCTTAAATGTGATATATTGTAAAGACGCCAAACGCTCACTGTATCAACCCTTTACCAAGATTTAGGTGACAGCTACACCAGTTTATAGATGTCGGATTTATTTGTAGTATTCACTCAGATCAATCAATTTTACCAAAGGTTTACAAGGCGTAGAAATAGACTTGCATCTTGATCTTTAACTATAAAGTAAGCCAACATCGCGTTGCTCATATCATTTACCTGTATCGTATATAAGCAAAGACACTAAATAGTTTGAAAATTTCAGCGAGTTGATTGTTCACGATGGTTGATGAAAAAAATGTTGTGTTTCGTGTCATTTGTCTTCCAGTAATATTAAACTGTGGACAGGTAAACATTGGCCTTAGAGAATACAGTGTGGAGAACAGATGTGATATTGCCGAGAGGAAACATTTGGTTTGTGAACGGACACTCATGATATAACTGTAACACTACTTTAAACGGCTTAAAACTCAAATTAATAAATCAATCAATTGATTCAGCTTAGAATCATAAAAATGAATATGGAATTCTGGAAGAATGTATATATAAATAAAGAGTAATTCTTCCCTTTGATATTGTCGATCTTTGTATTAAGTATAAACCTGCATAGTATCATCCGATGCAATACATGAAGATTGTCATGCGCAAACACAGCATGACGGATTTAAATTCCGAACCTTGTCAAAAATGCTACCAAATATGGTAATGGTACGTACGTCACTGAAATATGATATCGTTATCGAAAATATAAAAACTTGTATATGTTTTCCTTATTTTGACTTTAAAGTTATGCTAGTTATACAATGAAAACTATGTACGATACGAGCTGTGTTTATTGTCTACTGGGAACGTGGGAAAATTAGATCACTGTCGACCTTCGGTCTCGCAATTTATCATTTACCTCATGCGCATTGTGGTACAATAAAAAGCATGGTATCGCTACTGCAACATAATACTCCTTATGTATATGATTATTGGGAGTGCATAATGTGTAAGATACATCAGTGTATCGAGTTGAGTTTGAAGTACAACAGTTACAGTAACATACCGTCTTTAGTCGCGTTGTCTGTTGAATTGACGACGTAGTCTGGATTCGAAACGTTGTACATAAACGGTCTTACTTTTGTTGTTTGCTGTAAAAGAATATAGGAAATGAATGATGACTTTTAAATAACAATAATTCATCATTTTAACAACTTTGTTGTTTTCTTGCATTATAGCAACAAATAAAAGCACAGTTTAGGTACAATAAAAAAATAGACTTCCATCCCGAATGACATTTCGCGCGTTTAACAAACGAGTGCGTTTGCCTGAGCTTGTTGTAAGCGTGTTTAATTACGAGGAATAGAATTATGATATAAAATGACCAATGGTAAATAGTAAAACAATTATAACGAGCACTGCTCACTGGAGGTAGTACCTTAATTTGAAAAAACTTGGTATATTTAGAAATGAAAAGAAATGGCTGGACACTGCTCGTTATATTCACAGTAATATTTAATAAACAATTACAGGGTATTTCCTTATACTCATCCCGTATTACTGGGCATGCGCACCATTTCATTGATGTCACTTCGCATTTTGTTTTATTTCGTCACGCGCATCTCATTATAGGAAATACAGCTGAAAATGATCGTAACTTAAAAAATCAAGCTGAGTACGCTTGACTAGTTATCCGGAACTGGATGAAAATGGAACAATATTTCCTTTGATCGTTTATTTGATGTTACGTGAATTTCACGAGCTGGGCCGGTGAACGAGGTACAGGCCATGGTTTGTTTTCAAACTGAATATTTGGAATATTCTTGAATTAACACAAAATGACTTTGTTTGTTACTTAGCTATTGGTCAAGTGTATCCCTCATCAGGACGAATTTCTAGAATTTGCATTTTCATATCTGCTCTTAAGTGAGTTCTTACACCTTTATGAAATAGTCTTTGCTTCATACTGATACGTGTACATCACATTTAATCCACATTACTAGTTGATTGTTATATATATAGAGTAGTATGACATGCATCTTTTAAAGTCACATATATAAGGCTAAGGATGAGGCTATGGTATGTACGGTTTTAATGTTATACATGTATTTACCTCCATGTAAATAGTTTATAAATTAACTTAGTTTTAAGCCCAACACATGGGCGTTTCCATGAACAGTTATCAACAAAAGAAGTATAAAAGGACCTTTCATTAATGTATTGTATTAATCTTGCTCACCTGTGCTTAATATAAGCAGATGTTATCGCCTTTTTTGCGATATGAGCCGTCAAGCGAGAAACTAACACTATGGCCTCTGCGTAATCTATCGGCCCAGATCAGTCTGCGCGGACACATACGTTTTCTAATAAGAGGCGTCCCGCGAGAAAACCAACATTATGGCCTCTGCGTCAATGTATCGACCAAGATCAGCCTGCGCATACTGATCCGGGCCGACACATTCCGTCTTAGGGGGATAGAGGTATAGAATAGTGAATCCTAAAACAGAAATTCCACAGGAGGTGAAACGTGTATCCGGGCAAGCCTGCGCGGCATGCTTAGGCTGATCAGGATCGGTACTTTACGCAGAGTCCACAATGTTGGTGTTCTCGCGGGATGGCTCATATGTATTGTGTCATGTGTCATATATTTTTTAATTAGGAGAAAGCGATTGGTCAATATGCCATTGGAATTATTCATCACGCCAAACAAACCGTATAGCATGTAAGAGCAGAAGAGACCCAGATTAAAGTGCACATCGAAACAGTTTAATCTTGCCCGTCCATCATAGAAGGTGCCGGTCAAGACAATGTTCAGTTTGATCAGAAAGAATGTATGCGTATATAGTCCATAATTAACACTTATTATCGGTAGCTAAAATCCACCGAGAGTGGCTCATTTTAATTCATAATATTTATCCTTTAGTGATCCTCTACCAACATTGCTCAACCAAGTTTGTTTCGTGTTCTGATTTCATGGAAAATGTTTAAGCTGTTTATTTGCATTCAAACTGGGAGCACATGAATAGGAGTTGTCCGTTAAGTATCATAATGGAAAAGTGTTTAACCCTTTGCAACATATGGACGCTTTCTTACGCCTCTGCAGCAAACGACTTTTGAAAACTTTGTTCCATAATGTTTTCAACTCTATTGAATGATCAAACATTCGTTTATAGGTATAACATATCTTAGACTATATATTATTTCAAAGTCGTCTGCTGTAGATTTGGTGTATGTGAGAAAGGGTTAATCTTTCACTGGACACAGACAAAAGATGAAACATGAAGAAATTTCCCTTTCTCATACAATTGTTTCAATATTCTTTAAATGTTAACGTTAATTATGTCAAGTGTTTCATTTGTGTGTGTATGTTATTCAAGTGTACGACTACAATCATACCTGGTGATCCTTGGCTAATTGCTTCATAAGTTTACGGTGGCACAGAGGTAACATGTTTTTATCTATCTCGTGCGCACCAGATACTATGTCGTGTGCACGAGATAAATAAGTCGTGAGCACGAGTTACTTAGTCATGCGCACGAGATACTAACCCGTGCGCACGAGATATTTTAAAAGTCGTGCGCACGAGATAATTAAGACGTGCGCAAGACATTGTAACTCGTGCGGACGACTTAATGATCTCGTGTGCACGAATTAGTATCTCATGCGCACGACTTAATTATCTCGTGCCAACGACTTAGTATGTCGTGCGCACGAGATAAATAAAAACATACACATGTCACCTCTGTGTCACTGTACAGAGGTGACATGTGTTTATTTTTTATTTATCTCGTGCGCACGACATAGTATCTGGTGCGCACGAGATAGATAAAAACATGTTACCTC
>JAUELF010257070.1:0-11552 GCA_031471495.1 Clinocardium nuttallii
ATAGTGTCTTTAGGTATTATCTACCCATTCTAAAGATATACTTTTTCATTGTGTAGTCCCTTTAATAAGATTAAGTGTAATCACAGTACAATACATGCCTCTGAATTAAGCTTTAGGTTGCTCAACAATACAATTTAGAGGGGGGAAAGGGAGTTTTTTTGTGGATTTTGTTTGCAATAAGCGCGATGCGGTTGTTTAATTGCCAACAAAAAAGTATCACAACAGGTTATTTATTCTAAATCCTGACTGTCTAGAAAAAGAAACATATAGGAAACTTATCTTTGACGAAAATTTAAAACAAAAGGAATTCAACATTAGAAAAACATTTATTAGGCCTAATTGAGCAAATGTTGGCCGTCTGCTGTAAAGGTTTTGTTTATACCTTGTTGACATTTGTATTATATACTTGCACATTGTCCGGGGCAAATTCATGCATGTGGTTAGGTAGGTAAAATACGATAACGAATTTGGTAATTGTACATTACTAAAATATGAGTTGACGTCATTGAAATATGATACTACGTCATTCAAAATGTGGTATTGGTGCGTTATTGAAACGCCATTCACACATTTACTTATTATTTCATTAAATTAATTTGTTATTTAAAATATCCAAATGTTTATAACTTTTCTTTATTATGTTTTAAAAATTATTCTTGGTATATAAAAAACGGAAAATAAATAGCAGTAGCGAAACATGGCTTTGTATTGTCAACTCGGGACCTTTCGATCTCGCGAGATTTCAATTTTCCTCGCCCTTCGTTTTACAATAACAAACTAATATCGCTACTGCATCATGATTTTCCCTTTGTATTTAACACGAACTACCAATTAAATAACGTGATGATTTGTCCGTCCGGAACTTATAAGCCATTTCCTTGATACAGTCGATTTCAGAATATAAACTAAAAATATCTCATTCATATCATTCGCTTTACTTATTATGTCCCTCTATATTTCTCAAATTATTTCTTATATAATTATTCACATCAGGTAAATAGTCAACAACTAGGCGTAACCAAACTATTTTAATAGACCCTCCTTTACCACACTTCCAACCTTTACAGCAGCAGGAAGAAAGGTGGAAACTCTCTGTAAATGAAATGTGTATTACTGAATATAGCAGAAAACATTGTGGCAAAATAAATGTACTCATTATGCTGCCGTCAAATGTCGTCTGCTGCAGATGCGTCAAAAAGAATATTTTATTGGGAAAGTTTTAGATTTATCAATGTTACATCAATTGTGAAACGATTTCCTATGACGTAAATAAACCACTCGTTGTTTACTTCCCGGACACTTAACCCGTTCCTACATGCGACAATTCTGCAGCAGACGACTTTCAAAACATTATTTGCGAAAATATGAAATATCTCAATAAATAAGAGCTTCATTATTAAATAGAGTTGAACACATTGTGACAAAGGGGAAACTTGCTCACCATGAGCAATTTCTCCTATTGTCAAAAGGTTTTCAAATGTCGTCTGCTGTTAATGCGTCTGCAAGTGGGAAAGGGTTAATAAGTCAAGCCAAGTGTCCATGTAAGAGGAGATCCGAATTGATGAACCTGAACTCTCTAGAATCGAACTCTGGACCCTCGGATCTCGGCGCCTAATATCTCAGAGCAACTATTTGATAGTGTTCATGATGTGAGCCGTTCCAGGGGAAAACCAACAGTGTGGACTCTGCGTAATGTATCGACCCAGATCAGCCTTCACAGTCCGCACAGGCTAATCCGGCCGACACATTCCGTCTCAAGGGGATATAGGTATAGAGTAACGAGTCCTAAAACAGAAAATCCACAGGAGGCGAAAAGTGTCTGTCCGGATTAGCCTGCGCGGTATGATTAGGCTGGTCCGGGTCGATACTTTACGCAGAGACCACAATTATGGTTTTCTGGTGGAACGGCTCATGTACACATACAATAATAGTTTGTGAAAATACCTAAGTTGTAAACTTTGTGAGTTTACCCATTCAATATGCAGACGATCGGTGAATGAACTTCTATTGAAACAAGTTGTTAACAGTGTGGCTCGTTTTGAGCAATTTTACTTTTGTCACAACGTTTTCAAAAATCGTCTGCTGCAGAGGCGTCAGAAATCTTTATTATCTGCGAACGGGATACAACAAAACCCAACATTGCAGCATAGGAAGCTTAGGATGACCTAGAGCTCCAGGTAAGGGGCGTTTCGCATCTGTGACCATCTAACCCTATGCTGTGGGTACTCAAAACTCTCTATATACATTTGTAGAAAAGTAACGTGGTTCATACTGTGTTCAGACCAGTGACATTCAATGTCAACAATGAAAACTTATACGCGAAGCGAATTATGTTTACATATACTGTAATGTTATTCAAAGTGAAAATGAAAACTTGACGTTGAAAGTCCGTCCCGAAATTCCATACATTTTTGTTTAATCTTTAAGTTCATATAGCAAATATATGAGCCGTTCCACGAGAAAACCAACAGTATGGACTCTGCGTAATGTTTCGACCCACATCAGCCTGTGCAGTTCGCACAGGCTTATCCGTCTCAGGGGAAAAGAGGTATAGAGTAATGATTCATGAAACAAAAAATGCATAGGAGGCGAAAAGTGTCCGTCCGGTATGCTTAGGCTGATCTGGGTCGATATTTTACGCAGAGTCCACACAATTTTGTTTTTCTTGTGGAACGGCACAGTGTTGCTCGCTTTGAAAAAAATAGTTTTCAAATGTTACCTGCTTCAGTTGCGTCAAATGTAGAATGTATGAGAACAATAGGTTATGTGGTAAAATCAAAGTGTTTCTTCACGTTTTAAAGATCCCTGAACGTTATTAATTTAAACTAAAAGAGTTCGTAACGATACACTGCAATATCCTTACTGAAAAAAGGTTGAAAACATTATGGCAAAAGGAGAAATTGATCGTTCCAAGGACCTACTGCGAATGTTCTGAATTTGTGTTAGAAAGAGTAAGTAATATGTTAACTAGTGTCAAGTGTTACACTACTATACGATATATATACATACAGTTAGTTGTTAATAGGTTTCCGGTTTTTGGAAAAGCAATATACACCCGGATACGGGGCTCTTTCAGGACCATAAGTGTTTGGACGGTCGTGACGGTATTCTCTTGCGTGTCCGTAACTACATTTAACCCTTTCCAACCTGTAGACGCATTTTGGCACATCTGCAGCAGAGGACGTCTGAAAACATCGTGACAAAAAAAAGAGAAATTGATCAAAACGAGCAATTTCTTCTTTTGCCACCTTTTTTCAGTAAAGATACATGTACGTACACTTCTAAAGATGTTTACATATATTTGAGTAAACATGTTCACAGTCCTCTAGCTGCTGCCGATTTGCTGTATGTGAAAAGGGGTAATAGTATTGTGAAATGGTTCCTACAACCATACTCTGACACGACAACATCAATCAAAAAAGGAAATAAATGGACATCGACATGTCACTAAAAGGCAATCCAAAAAACAATCAAGATTGATTTTATGTTTGTCATAACCGTCGCACTTGGTTATAAATAAAAGTTCTCTGTTTACATTCAGTTTTGTCGGCCACCGGCGCATACACAAGATACGAAACATATATATGGGCATTGTGAACATTGGTATTTCTAATAAAGAATGTTTCGTTACATTTACTCGCCCTTGTTCACGTTGCTTCTTAAATACTAGTCCTACATAGAAAGACATCGCAATGCTTATTTTGTTATCTTCCTGCATACGCAGGCAGATCGTGATATCGGTAGCCCAATTAATGACAAATGATAAAACGAGCAATCGAAAGTCTTAAGTATTTGGACTACGTAAATACATGCATGCATTGTTATTCAATATTATCTCTTATGTCCAAACTGCGCGAGTGAATGTACAGTCAATGTGATAAAGTGATGAAGCATTCCCATAAATCTTACAATTTCACCAACTTAACCGTTTCCCTCATATGACAATTCTACAGCAGACGACTTTGAACAGTTTTTTTTTCAAAACATAGAAAATCTCTATAATTAAATGGATAACATTGTGGCAAAAGGAGAAATTGCACGTTTTGTGCAATTTCTTCTTTTGTCACTATGTTTTCAAAAAGCCGTCTGCTGCAGAGGCGTCAGAAAGCGTCTATATGATGGAAAGGGTTAAATAGGTAGGAAACAACATTCAGGCACACCAATGATGTCCGTAATGTTACTCCATACATAGATGATGATTATCATTGTGTGACAGGAGTATAAACTGAGATTTAGTAAACATATAAATTTATGTATTTATCATATAAACGAGATTCACGTTTTGAAAGCAATAGAGAAAGATGTATATGAGAGTGAACACAGCATATCTACATTTTGTACTTACAAACTAATAATAAATCACTTCTTTCCGTAACCTCCTTTAAATGTTGAACTTTCTATTTCCTTATTTTATATCCAAAAATAAACTGCATCGTTTATAAAGTCTCAGGTCGTTTTTATTATGATTTACGATTAACACTCATGTGTCCATATATGGAGTGTGTTTGTTTTGTATATAAATAAATTATAAATGTAGGTAAAAGTTTCACAAACTTTCTCTTCAAATGTCACTTTGTTTCCACCCAAGTAAAATGGATTAAACCAGTTAGTATATATCTATTTATAAACACGACTTTAACCCATCTTCACTATTAAATTATCTACCTATTCACAAGTCAGTGAATCGACGTGTGGTGTATTTTGAATGTATTTTATTTAACCTTTTTTATTTGCAGAGCACCACTCATTTCTTCTTTACTTTAATGTCCTTATCAGAAAACGTGTATTACATCACAAACAATAGCCTATCTAGTCACATCAAAAATAGTTTCAGATCTAATCAAGAAATGTTGATCTGTATGATACTTTGAGAACCCGTTCAAATCGTAAAATTGTCTCAAATCAATAATGAATTACATTGTTTTTTCTCTTTTTAAGTCATGTTAAATATCGTGTAACATCCATTTTTATTTACACACACTCGAACGACAAAGTGGCTAAGTATGACCCTACTTCCTTTTCCTTATAAATAAACTCATGTGAAACCACTCGTATATGTCAAAGTTCCCCCGATATACTTCATAGAAACACTACCTGGTTTGAACTAAACATTTGTTAAAATCGTCTGCCAATTTTATTTGGCCCAAATTTAAAATCACCGGTGACTACTTTTTTATATTCACATATTTTGGTTTGACCTTCAAATTCTGACATTAACCCGCATTCCCACATACAGGAAATCTGCAGCAGACGACTTTGAAAACAGATAGAACAAATTATGGACAATCTCTGAAAATGAATGTATACTTACTGAAACGAGTTGAAAACTTCGTGGCAAAAGGATAAAATGCTCGTTTGAGCAATTTCTCCTTCAGTCACAATGTTTTCAAATGTCGTCTGCAAGGCGACGGAAAGCGTCTATACATGGGAAAGGGTTAAATGGGGCAAGTACTATGGAACAGTTTTCAAACATTTAGTTCGTTCCGTTTTGAATATATTTCACAAACATTTTAAAACTACTTTGTTTCCTGACTTATCACTACTACGTGTATTTTGACGAAGCAGCATTACATGTACGTAGCTAAAACAAATGACTTGTTGTGCTTTTGTCGTTTTCTTTGTGCAGAAATGGAAGTTGCAATAAATCAAGCCTAGGTTGTGTGGGTCTTTTCATATATATTTTTCTTCTATACAAAAAACCTTTCAAACATTGATACCCCTGCTGTTTCCTCTTAAACGATTAGAGGAACCTCAATACGGGGAATGAGTTTCACATGTATTGGTCTGTTATATACATAGTCACTGATTGATTTGGTTTTAAAAAATGGCAATCTCTATAATTGAATGGATAATCGATGACTAAAATTGGAAAACAGTGAGACAAAAGGAGAAATTGCTCATCATGAGCAATTCCTACTTTTCCCACATAGTTTTCAAAAATCGTCTACATGAGGGAAAGGGTTAAAGCCGTTTTCAACAATTTAACTACCTGTGTTGCCACCAGTACACAACACAAAAATCTTTTTCAAGTAACTAGCTCCTTTTCCTCATAAACTGTTATCCCATTCGTTTAATGACACGTGTTGTATTGTCCTTTTGTCAAACTCCAAAAATAAGGAGGCACTACACATCAACTGATCACAACCTGCTTACAAACCCAAGTTTGAAATTAATGCATTATACTCAATATGAATATGGTCGAACAATAAAAAGGTAAATATATGTGACATTACTAAAAAAAACATAAGCAGTCTCGATATATATGTATTCCTCTATTATTCCATTCACCTAACTACAAGGTATACGTGTTGCAACTTTAAGGTAAATTGACAAACAGAAACAAAGTGTATGGCCGAACTAATAATAAATAAAGAAGGAAGATAAACTTTTTAAAATAAGTGGGTCATGATGACCCTGTTGCGTTCACCTGCATACCGTGGATGTATATGATAAGGTATCCATAAACAATACTTAAAGATATAATGTGATAAATAGGTCTAACCACAGGGACGTCCTCCTCTAATTTATAAAAATAAAATTGACCCTATGCATAAATATAAACATGCATAGGGTCATATATATGTATAGAGGAGCATGTCCCTGTTGTCTAACATGAGACTCCTAGAGATCCATCCAGTTTTAAACTAAGCGTATATATCATCAACACAAACCACATCTATGTCTTTTCATTCTTGGTCAAAGAAGCGGCTCTAGTGTCTCACTCAGATATCTTTTTAATTCAGCTTGTTGACTTTGTTTTTAATCCTACATGACCTATATTAACAAACAGTTTAACTATCAGCATTCGGACTTGTGTGATAAAATAGTAAAATATGAGGCAGTTAACTATTTCCCACCTACAGACGCAGTCTACCCATACGCAGTCTACCCATATGCAGCATACGATTGGTTTTTTAAAAATGCATAAGGAGAAATTGCTTATACAGTGATCTCGACAGTTCCGGGTCATCGACAATTCCGGGTCACATTTGGAAAACATTGTTTTGTATTCGAGAATGAAACAGTATTTTGACAATTTGATTATCAAGTCATATTTTCCATTAGCTTGGTTAGTTTCACTTCGATTTCGGACATTGTCATTTCAAGAGCGGGTGTCGTAATCTCGAAACGCTTGACTGCATCCATTCCCGTGAAAGAAAACGCTCAATAGTTTTATTTACCGGCCACAGCGAACATTGCTGATTGTAGTCATAATTTTAGTAATACAGGCATGTATTGCACATAAATGTGTAGGTTATAACCCCTGAACAAGATTTATAATATTGATTGACTTGTCGAAGTTGTTTAGCAGATAAACTAGCAGATAATTTGACCTAATGCACATACGACACTTTCGGGTCAGCCAAATGGGATTTTCTCAAAATTATCAATTCATTAGGAAAACTATTTTTGTTACTTTTAAAGAATAATTTAATGCTTATGGTGATACATCAATGTTAAAATTTTGTTATTTAAAAATTACATTTTTTGTCAAATATGACTTATTATTAGTTGGTCAGCATGCCACAGTTTCCGTGCATAAAGTGTGTCTGATAAAGTTGGCCCCATCACTGTTCTGTTCGTTCTATAATAGGTAATTGCAAGAGATACATTTTAGTTCTTTCTTTTTCATATTATTTTGTTAAATATGATAAATGAATATCTTGTTATTAAAAAAAATGCTGCTTTGTTGAATATATCATTGTTAATATAAACATTTGTCACGTGACCCGGAAACGGCAAATTCGACCCGAAACTGTCAAATTTACAGCTTGCAATTGAAGACACTAAAGACATTTACATTTTAACAATTTTATATTATTGTTGATTATACCATGGTGGGGAAGAAGCATTTGTTAAATATTTTATGTAGTTTAATTTCTCTCAACTTTCCTTTCAAAGAGGCAAGCTTCATTAATTTGGTTACTGACCCGGAACTGTCGAGTTCACTGTACGAAATCGACAGGTCCTTGAATTGGTGATGTATTATAATCGTGACCCAGTTGGAACATTGTTCGATTATAACATTGTTCTTTAAAAGATATAGAATCGGTTCATAGCAATCATTTGAGATATTGGATATAAATGGTTTACTTAAAGATATATATTACTGCTGGCCTGCTTATCTGTGTGTTTGTCTGTCGTCCTTTGTTTGGCCAACCTCGGACATATATGCTTCTGTGTGAAAATCTGATTAGGCCAATATGTCAGTATGTTGTATATTTCTGTTTACAATTCCAACTGGTTATCATCCAAGAAGACATCTTTTGTTAATTAGGCGACACATTTTTATTTTTTGTGTGGGATGTATATCTAAGAATAATTCGACAGCACCTTGAATCAGTAATGCATTATCATCGTGAACCAGTATGAACATTGTTCTTTGAAATATATAGAATCGGTAATCGAGTATTGCTTGCGCGTCTTTTGTTTTCTCTTTTTCTTTTAAGAACCACTTGGCAGCCAATGTTATGTAAACTCTCAGAAATTATTAAATAGTAAACGAAAACAATTGAATCAACTTGTTTATATCTTTATCCCAGTATCAACTTCTAAATCATAACAATTATCTTTGTGTTTACAAAAGGCAAATCGGCCATCTCCATCCAGCTTCAGTTACTATATATAGATTATTAAGGCCGAGAATACGTCACATGACTGGAGGCTCCCAAGAGGTGCATAAGTTTCAATTGACGATAAATAACTGAAAACTTATCATGTTTAAAAAATAATTAATATTTTGCTATTTAATATTTTATTCCATATATTTTCAATGTTTTTTTTACTGTTATTCATTTCATAAGGGAAATAATTAAGGTTAGTATGCAGAACATTTCATTTTATAACTTCACTTATTAGTGCCTCTCGTAGGATCGACAATCAAAACGTTTCATTTCCTTTATTTCTTCGACATTATTCATTAATTAAAACATTTGATTTGTCTACATTCTAGATAATTTGTTTAACATCTAGGTCAAAACTAAGGTTCAACAGCTATCGCCGAATAACAAAAAACGTTTTCTTCAATACTACTAATGGAGAATAATGCTTCATTTTATTTATGTACTGTATAAATGTGTAAAAGAATATTCTTAATCAAAGTTTTTCTCCGTGTCAAGGCTTTCGTGATACATTTTGCAAAGTGTATCAGTTTTTGCATGTTACTGCTGTTTAGTAACTTAAAGGCATACGCGGGATTTGCCACTGCGCAGCACAGCTGCGCCTGTGGATCAGTAACCTGGTGAACTCGTAACATGTATAGTTTGGTGTTCGTAGCCTGGTATAAGTGAATTCGTAACCTATCGTAAATGTTACTACTGTATTATTAACATTTATATTGCAGAATTTCTGTTTACAAAATATCTTTATATTTTGATGTAATATTAATAATAAATAATTAAAAAGTTAAAAATTACGGCCATATAATTTGTGTATGAATGCACTATATTTTGCCGGAAATGCCGATGTTTGAATAATGGGGGTAGGGTTGTACAATTACGTATTTCTTTTTTAAACATATGGAAACCTATCATTCTTTACCTCATTAAGATATGGAGAAATGTTTACAATTCATTTTGTTTGAATTATCAATAGTCCAAAAATATATTACCCTGAAAGTGGAAACAATTGCTCCAAAAAGGCGCGCCAAAATTGTTGCCGGTTTGACCTTTTGGCCTCATAAATTTATGTTTTATAGGATTCTTTACAATTACTGATGCCTTTCCAGCTGCACATTCATAGAGCTCTAAATTGAACAGGAATTAGCTCCAGAAAATACTTGAAAGTATGCAAATAAGCCAATTTGTTATTGTTTAGACTTCCAATAAAATGCTCGAAAATCTAACCAAAGTTGACTAATTTGTCGTTTTTCGAAAGAACTCTACACAAAAATCTATCTTGGTGACCTATATATATATATTCATATTAGTTTTTGCATTTGGGAGAGGAATACATTGTCCAAAGTAAAAGAAAAAATCAATAGTGTATCTATTTAGAAGCATATGCCTTTAATAAATGTGAACATGTTTGGACGAATGAAAAAATATCGATTATAATGAACAGCTCTTATACATATGAATATAACGGAATTAAACGCTATAAGAAAATTGTATTCGTCCTCTATTTCATTTTTAAACAAAGTACACATAAACGGTCATGTCTGTCTATATCTACCCGTTTAGATTATTAGAGAATGTGACGACAATCTAAAATAAGATATATAGATTGTCCATTTCCAGGTTAAATATTTGAATAATCTTCTATTATCGGACCATTATTAATAGTCGGGTCAATATACCGTTTGACACCAACAAAATTGCAAAAAATTGACTACTATTGGATAAAGTTATTGATCAACATTTCCTAACAGAATCCAACTTCCGGAAAGTGCTTTTTTCAAGATGGCGTTCAAGAGAGCCACCAATATATATAAAATATAATTATGCGAATTAATAGTAACACCATGGTAAAACATTTATTTTGTACCTCCATTGATTAGTTGTCCAGAACACACATGAGTGCTAGAAGAATGTCTCTGAGTAAGTAGGTCATCGACAAATTCAAAATGGCCGCAAAAATGGCACCTAAGATGGCCGTCAATACCCTAAAATGACTCTAAATTATAAACTACGTACCATAGACTAGTAATTTTGATGTCAAAATATAGGTTTTAGGGGAAGCTAATCAAGTATGTTAAACTATCAATGAGTAATCAGGGAATATTTGAGATGCAAATGTGGTGTTTAAACTGCATTTCAAGATGGCTGCAAATACCATGAACAATAGATGTACATCATGTATTGGTCATCCTAGAATAGTGTACATAATGTCAAGGCCATGGTTGGCGATCATATACTAAGCATCGATATATAATGAAAGTATGGAATACACTTCAATACTTTTAAAACAAGGCATTTACACTTCACATCCGTGCTCAGTGATCTAGCAAATATGTCTGGTTGAATAATTCGGTAATGAGTCAATCACTGTCTTAATCCTGCTCCTCTGCAACAACATAATAGTTCAGCGGATTGTCACAAACGTTAAGTTGACACTGGCCACAAACAGCAGTGAATGGTAGTCTTACGTTCTGCAGCAACAGCGAAGTGAACGACACGCAGTTAAACAGTTACAGTGGATGATCGTAAGGAGATTGTCATGAGCAGCATTCAAATTTGTCATGATTGGTACAAACTGTCTTCCAGTTTCAAGCCCTAACTTAAGACATCTATGACATTTTCTTCTTAATTCCAGACCATTATATGGTTGTAGGTTCGCAGACTGCGAAATTTAGTGGACGATGCAGAAGGGGGAAGACGTTTAGGAGTGACAAATGACTTGGACGAAATAACTTTCTTGCTGAACATGTTGTAGCGAAAAGGTGCAAGAGAATTGATGCTCTGCTGCCAAATATTACTGCAATTGCCTGATTGCCAAAAAGCTCTTTAAAGTGGAACTGCAACCGTTTCAAAATGTCGTAATTAGTGCACGAACTAGAAATTAAGCATTAAACAAATCCATTCATCATTGAATAAAAATATATACAAAATCGA
>JAUELF010257081.1:0-11552 GCA_031471495.1 Clinocardium nuttallii
CAGATACATTTCGTTCGGTTCGATGAACATAGCTCAAAACTGTTTACGTTGTGTTTACTATGGAACACACGGCTGAATGATGGTGCCTGATGCGCCACTTGTACAAGCGATATATACCTTCTGGGATATTAAAACTTTTATTACACGTCTGAGAAAAATGGTGCAATGTGAAGGATTTTAATGTTTATCTGTTACGAAGAGTTCTTTCCTGTACAGCTGCGTCGGCCGAAGAGCGTCTACACTGGTTACACATTTCTTACCGTTGTTTTCTTACATATACTCGCACAAATGGTCATATCAACTACGTGGCGCTCTGATATTGTCGGTGTATTTTTTAAATCACAAGTATACTTGAGTCTAGGATGCTTGCACGATTAGATAGCGACAACAGAAGAACCTGATCAGACTGCGGGCTATCTGTGTATTAAACATGCAATTTTGTTTTCCACTTTTAGTCATATTAGGTTATTCATTCTATTATAGAGATTTTCTAGTTTTTTTTACAAAAACTGTTCAAAGTCGTTTGCTGCAGAATTGAGGGAAAGTGTTAACCTTATTGTTTATGCTGACGAATGATAAAGGTGAAAGGTCACAAGAGCGCTAAATATGTCACAAATTAACATTCGAACAAAGTGATCCGGATTCCATTGGAGATCGGAAATTTGAGACAAACATAGAAAGGTCAGCCTAGTATGCCTTCACACCGTTTGGTGACGGCATGTTTCTCGTTCGCAATACGATATACAATCGTTGCCGATTTGTTTGGGTGTTTTTTCCGGGTTTTGTTTGTGTAGTGGTAGAGCGTTTGCCTCAGGTGCGGGAGTCGCGGTTCCAATACCTGGCCGGTTCAAACGAAATACTTAAAACATGGTAGCAATTGCTGCCTCCGTGTAGCTCAGGATTGCCGGGTAAGCATTTCGAGTGACTGGTAACTTACCCAGGAAACGCCGTGATATGTCTGAAAAATTGTTGAAAGCGGTGTTACAGACAAAACAATCAATGAATTAATCAGGCATGACATGTTAATATTATCAAAACAAAATAGTAAAGGAATATTCATACTTCTCAATACCATTATTTAACCCTTTTCCTCACACGACATTTCTGCAGCAGACGACTTTGAACATATTTTGTCAAAAAATAGAAAAATCTCTATAAGTAAATGGATAACTTATGACTAAAAGTGGAAAACATTGTGGCAAAAGGAGAAATTGCACGTTGTGTGCAATTTCTTCTTTTGTCACTATGTTTTCAAAAAGCCGTCTGCTGCAGAGGCATCATAAAGCATCATAAAGCGTCTATATGGGGGAAATGCTTAACGAACCTATTGTTTTTTATGCTGAAGATAGTGCAAACCATTATCGAATGTTATTTATAGATAGATAGATATATATTTTAATGACGTAAACTACATAGTTTCTAGTGAAACAACACATCATATTAATATATACAATACAACAAAACGTATAATTAATTACAATTAACATGAAATATACACAAAAACGAATGGTTATCATTCAAAAAAGAGGAAAATGAAAAACTAAATAATAAACATAAAAAGAAAATAGATTTTTTTTTAATAGGAATGTATTACCTCAATACAACTAATAATTTATAGAAGAGTAGCACTGCAATGATTCCGCTTGACCTCCTTGGTGTAATAGGAGAATAATACTATCTTATCTTACAGTATCAATTGTTAAAGAATATTGTTAATTAAACTACTTCTCCGGGTTCCTTGATATATTTTGCAAGGTGTAACATTGTTTGCTTATTATGGCTGTTTATACCTATTCATATGGCACAATGCTCGTCATGCAATAAACAGGGGATACAATATACCGCTATTTAAGCCGTACTTATTATTGACTAATTTGACTCTTATTATACACCAACACTTTTTTGTGTGGTATATAGGAGTCAATGTGTCGGTCGGTTGTCGGAAGCCATATTGAAGCCATACTTTGTCTGGCCTATTTCTAACAAACCACTCGGTGGAATTCAATAACATTTTACATGAATCTTCTATACTACGAGGAGATCTGCATATCCGAAAGGTCTTACAATTGCATGTTATTTTACAGAGTTATGGCCATTTAACTTATTAAGTTATGGTCGGTCTGAAGCCATATTGTAGCCATATTTTGTCCGGCCTATTTCTTACAAACCACTCGGTGGAATTCAATGAAATTTACGTAAAGCTTCTATACAAAGAGGAGATGTGCAAGGTCTTACAAGTGCATGTTATTTTACAGAGTTATGGCCATTTTACTTATTAAGTTATGGTGTAGGTCAATGTGCTGTTTTGGGGGGTATTTATCATCTTCAGTGATATTTCTACGTTGCTCTTGTTGTCATTTTTAAAGTTTTAGACCGAACCGTCTGTATTATAAGCTGAAGATAATGCAAACAATTATCGAATTTTGTTTATACCAGGGATGTAGATAAGAGGGATAAGCAACTAAATTGAATACCAACACTTGTAGCAAGTAAAACTCAAAAAAGATATGAATTTTATTTTTGATAATATGTAATCCTTATGAAAATGTCAGTCTATTATTTTTTGGTAAAAAATAAAATAATACAGAAATCCCAATATCTGTGTCTTTTAAACCAGTAATTATTTAAAATACAAAGAAATTCCAGTTTTTCATTGTATTTCTAACTGTAGTTAAAATCTTAATCTTTCAGAATATCTATGTTTTGTTTATGTGCCAAATGTGACTTCAAAGTTTTATTTGCTACAAAATGTGAAAATTTGGACAATGTTATTTCTATGGGTGATATTTTAACTAGATAACAGGTGTACAGATGGAGTTGCCTTTCCCTCTTATCTACGTCCCTGTTTATACCAATGTCCTTATTTGACATTATTTCTAAGCCACGGTGTTATTGCTGTGGCTAATTAGAGAATGATAGATGAACCCCCAACGCGTATGCAGTACACTGAACTGTCACAAAGTTATCACATATTTATAGTGATAAAGGCCAAGAACGAAGTTATACATGACATATCGGGGTCTTTTGGGAGATTTGTTGTTTTCTGTATTGTCCTTTCCATTGCGTACAACGTTCTCACATATTTATAGAGATAAAGGCCAAGAACGAAGTTATACATGACATATCGGGGTCTGTTGGGAGATTTGTTGTTTTCTGTATTGTCATTTCCATTGCGTAGATAATCAACAATGTTCACTTAACCCTTTCCCTCATAAGACAATTCTGCAGCAGACGACTTTTAACATATTTTGTCAAAAAATGGAATATCTCAATAATTGAATGGATAACCTATGACGAAAAGTGGAAAACATTGTAGCAAATAGAGAAATTGCACGTTCTGTGCAATTTCTTCTTTTGTCACTATGTTTTTCAAAAAGCCATCTGCTGCAGAGGCGTCAGAAAGCGTCTATATGAGGGAAAGGGTTAATAGCCACAATGTTTACCACTTTTAGTCATGTTATAGTAACATTCAATTATATAGATTTTCTATTTTTTGACAAAATATGTTCCTCTGCTGCAGAATTGTTGTATGAGGGAAAGGGTTAAACAAAGCACAAAGCACACAGCATAGTGTTGTTTAAAAGGAGAGAGTGAACAGGCATATGCATAGAGAGATGATAATGGTTACCCCAATTGTTGAGTAAGACAGAATAAGAATACTACAACAGTGTACAGTGGGAAAAACTCTACCTACAACTAAATATGCTACTCATTCCTTTCTTTTATTGATTACTATACAGTATTCTGCTCCAGTTTTCTCCCAGGCTGAACTTTGTTGCATAATGAACTCTCCACTAGGTCAAGACTGTCAGTCATGTTTATGCTAATGATCTGTAGTATTCAAGCTCCTCCTACAAAAAGTAGTTCCGGCATAGCTGTATAGTGTGAATGTCTATATTTAGAATGAATGAATTTCACCATGAATTTTGTAAAAACAGAATACCAGTTTAGACTAAGCTACCAGTTTTAAAGAATTAATTAATGGTAGTACTAGAAATTATGAAGCATTGTTCATACCTCAAATTTGTAAATTATTAAGACAAGTGTTCTCACTCAGACCAAATCCACATTTGTCTGAACCCTTTTGCCCCCTTGAAATGTAACCAATTTAAAAACTTAAATATCTTAAAAAATGTGTCATGTTTTCAAAAGTCCTCTTCTGTAGGTGTCGGCAAGCATCAATATGTGGGAAAGGGTTAATTTGAAACTATTGAACAAGTTCCTTGAAGAAGACTTGAAAAAAACATCTCTTCAAATCTGTGGATAATATTATTGAATTAAAATAAACATCTTGGCAAATGGAAATGTGCCTTGCTCAAGGGCACTCCAACATGACCGCCATCCCACGAAAGGGGATCGAACCAGGACACAGTTTCACATCGCTGATGCTAACTGATCGACAGCGGCAGATTTTCACAGAAGTCATTTTAGGAAACAATACCTGGACAAGAATCATGTCCGCTTAATTGTGTTAAACTGACTGATATCTGTTGCACAAAATGCATATATGTAAACATCAAATATGTTGCACAATATGCACGCCTGTTTAAACATCGATTGCGTGGCCTCATAAAACGTTCACCTTAATTTTAAACCTTTTCCCACATACAACAAAATCTTAAGCAGACAACTATGAAAACCTCAGCATAAGAATATGGATTAACACCATGAATTGAAATATCATTATTAAAAAAGGATAAAAAAAAAACCCTACAACAGTGTGGTAAATGGAGAAGTGCTGAACATGAGCTTTCTCCTTTTGCCACAATGTTTTCAAAAGTCATCTGCTGGAGATAGTCAAAATGGTCTGCAGGTAGGTAAGGATTATCAGTTTGCCACAAGCAGAAACTTTCTGACACCGCCACAGTAGACTTTTTAAATTTTAAATTACTGTGGTAAAAAGAGATATTAGCCATCCCGCGAGAAAAACAACATTGTGGTCTCTGCATAAAGTATAGACCTGGATCAGCCCAAGCATGTCATGCAGGCTTACCCGGCTGTAGCTTTTCCGGGGACTCTTACCAAAATCCATGGAAAATCCGCAGAGTATTCGGACAACTTTCCAGGGATAATCTGACTCTTTCCATGGACATTTAAGTGGAAAACCCGGAAATTCCATGGACACCCCGGAACGGTTCCATGGACACCCTGGAATGGTTCCTTGCCTGGAGTTATCGGACAATGATGGTTTTTCCATGGTTTCCGTGTATTTTTGTATTTTCTGTTAAGAGACCCTACCCCGGAAAAGCTACAGCCGGGTACCAAGATTGATGTTTTTCGCCTCCTGTTGATTTTCTGTTTCAGGAATCATTTCTCTATACCGCCGAGATGGAATGAGTTGGCCAGGATCAGTCTGCACGGACTGCGCAGGCTGATCTGGGTCCACACATTTCGCAAGGCCATGTCGGTTTTCTCGTGGGATGGCTCATATGGCTATTATTAATGAACACATTTGTGACAATGCTTTCAACTCTTCTCAATAACTATGCTACAATTTTAAAGAGATTTTCAATATTGTTGATTAGGAAGTTTTCGAAGTCATGTGCCGAGGTATTGTATGTATTTTGGAAAGGTTTATTAGATGCCTATAGATAAGAAGAAATCAATGTGCCGATTCCAAAACAATACCTCTCTTAACCCTTTCCAACCTATAGACACGTTATGATGCATCGGCAGCAGACAACTTTTGAAAACATCGAGCCATATTTTTATTTGTAAGATTTGTATGTGGCAAAGGGCTAACCCTTTTCCCACACACAACATATCTGCATCGGTATTCTTTGAAAAGATCTTATAAAAAAATAAGAGCTCGGCACTTTTCATATAAATACACAAAATCTGCAGCAGACACATTTATACTAGCATATGGAAACTCGTCAATGCATTAAGCTAAAAAGATTACGGAAAAAGGATAAATTGCTCAGGATAAGCTGCTCAGCAATTTTGCCTTTTGTCAGAATGTTTTCAAAAGTCGTCTGCTGCAGAGGCATCAGATTCAGAAAGTGTCTGTATGTGGGAAAAAGTTGACAAGTCGACATATATCTACACTGGTGTAAGAACAACAGCCCTCCCTTTTTACTAAACAGTCCACAGCTAAAAATGCTTTATAAACGATATATCAAATCCTAAAATGGAGGACAATACTTTGACTAAGGGTGTAACAATATGTCTGAGCTCTCAAGTCAGACATTTTCACACAGGAATTTGTCAATATTTTCTTGAACCAGTTCCAGCCTAAACGCTGTTTATTGAATATTCATTCTGCTCTCAAGGACATTCGGGTCTTGCACAATAGTGGTGAAATTTCTCTCGGAGAAGGGGAATAACAGTGGTCAGTAAAACCTTCATGGCTTTGATTCCTTCTAGCTTTACAGTATTTATACTCTTTCCCTGAATACGAAACACTCTGCAAACATCTACTAGGTAACAAGAGGGCCATGGTGTCCCCGTTACCAAAGTACCATGCCTCGGTTAGTCTGTATAATGTGTTCTGACATAGGATAAGCAATACTATAATTAATTTTAACCCTTTCCCACCTGCAGACGCATTTTGACGCAATAACAGCCGGCAACTTTTGTAAACATTGTGGCAAAAGGTCAACTTACTCATAACAGCTTTATGAAAACATGGCGACAAAAGAAGAAATAGCTCAAAACAAGCAATTTCTCCTTTTGACACAATGTTTTCAACTCAATATATATATTCAAGTAGTATGTCTTCACTTAAAGGGAGATTTTCCATTATATTATTGTTGAGATGTTTTTAAAGATTGCAGATGACTGTTGTATGTTGGAAAGAGTTAAATTCAACTTTATATGTTTTAAATCTTTTGTATGTGTTGTACTAAATTTAGCAATGACATTTATTGCACAACATGAGGAAAATGTTTCTGGAACACTGTCAAGTTTTTTCAGAGCATTTTGTGTATTTTTTAGGAACATACCCAATTTATATCGAAGCAGTTTTAACTCACCCGAGCATGAACAGGGTGGATATTTTTATCACCTTGTGTCCATCATCAGTTGACAACAAAGAAATGAAGTAGAGTTTTCATGCAATCTATCTTCAACTTAATATAAAATTGATCCAGTTGCGTCAAAAATAAGGTCATTATACCATATTTAGGATGTCCATTGCTTTCCGATGCCACTGCAGCAGACAATTTACTTTTAAAATAAATTATTTTGGCAGTGTTCTGCAGAGGCCATAATCACGCCTAATAATTGATAATGTCGCATAGAAAAATGTCTAGCCGCGATTATTGTCGTGGGGTGAAAATTGCTGGGTATGAAGTGAAAACCTTCTTAAAATATCCAAGAGAGAGCGTATAGCAACGATGCCAATCAGAATTGCAATAGTCATATATCTATTCTGGATAGGCATACATTTCTGGAAATTCCCACCGGTGCAAAATCTAGGTGTCAATGGGGTTTTTAACCGATCGAGATCTAGTAAAGTTCAACCGGTGCAAAATCCAGGTGTCAATGTTTATTTAACCGAGATCTAGTAAATTCCCACATAAAAGCAGAATTTAAGAGAACTTACCAGGCTTATTTGATAGTAATTGATCCACAAAACTTTGCTAGGTTTTTTTTCCCAACTTGACCCATATTCAAATCATCCTTGGCTACTAAGTATCATCAAGACATTTTTCTTAAATTTTGCCATGTGACCTAGTTTTAGAACTGAAATGACCCATATTAGATCTTGGCCTAGATATTATCCAGACAAATGTTCAGAGGTCTATCACCTGGAGTAAAAAAATGCAGCCTCTAGTAATTATATCAATTGTTTCTTTAATTCCGTAAACGGCGTTGTTGAACATATTTAAAGTTTGCCATATCATCATGATTTAGACAGTCAAAAGGCAGTACATGTATCTGGCGAGTCAACAAGATTTCTGGTGAATTTGGCTTAGTTATTTACTTGAGATATTACCTATATTTAAGCTTGGCCTAGTGACCTAGTTAATTACCCGAGATAACCCATATTCTAGCTTAGCGAATCATAGCTAATATTCAAGCTTGGCCTAGTAACCTAGTTATTTACCTCAGATAACCTACATTCCAGCTTGGCCTAGTAACCTAGTTATTCACCTGAGAACCTACATTCCAGCTTGGCCTAGTAACCTAGTTATTTATCTGAGATAACCTATATTCCAGCTTGGCCTAGCGACCTAGTTATTTACCTGAGATAGCTAAGCTAAAATTCCAGCTTGGCCTAGATAGCAGACACCTTCACTAAACTATTTAAATTGCTTTTAATTTTGCCTTCAGTATTTTCAGTCGTCTGCTGTGAATTTGATTTAAATCTCTTTCCCTCATACACCATTCTGCAGCAGACGACTTTAAACATATTTTGTCAAAAAATAGAAAATCTCTATAATTGAATGGATAACCTTTGACTAAAAGTAGAAAACTTTCTGGGAAAAGGAGAAATTGCTTGTTTGAGCAATTTTATCTTTTGTCACTATGTTTTCAAATAAGCTGTCTACTGCAGGCGTCAGAAAGCGTCTATGAGGGAATGGGTTAATTTTTACTAATAGATACAACAAATATGCAGCATAATACTTTGAAAACCTACCTGATTTGAGCAATTTCTGACCTAATATGACCCATATTCAAACTTGACCTAGATATGATTCAGACAAACATTCTGATAAAACTGCTGAAGCAAAAATTGCGGCCTCTAGAGTTAAATTTTTTTTCCTTTAATTTGACCTAGTGACCTACTTTTTGACCCATCATGACCAATGTTTGAACTTGACCTACATAATCATCAAGACAAACATTCTGATTAAGTTTCAACAAACTCAAGTTGAAAATAAGGCCTCCAGAGTGTTCACAAGATTTCATTTCAATTTGGCCTAGTGCCCTAGTTTTTGACCCGGCTTGACCCATATTCACACTTGGTTAATATATCATTTAGATAAACATTCTGACCAAATTTCAAGCTGCCTTAGCAAATAAATGCAGGTTCTACAGTGTTTACAAGATTTTCCTTCAATTTGGCCTTGTGACCTAGTTTCTGACACAATATGACCCATATCCAAACTTGACCTAAATATCATAAATACAAACATTCTGACAAAATTTCAAACTGCTGAAGAAAAAGTGCGGCCTCGAGTGTTAACATGTTTTTCCTTCAATTTGACCTAGTGACCTACTTTTTGACCCAACATGACCCATGTTCGAACTTGGCTTACATATCATCAATGATCAAGACAAACATTCTGATAAAATTTCAACAAGCTCAAGTTGAAAATGTGGCCTCTAACAAGATTTTCCTTCAACTTGACATAGTTTTTGAGCTCATATGGCCAGACTGCATGGCGCACAACAGACGGACGCCTAACAAAATGTGATCACAATAGTCCACCTTGAGCAATTCATGCACAGCTGAGATAAATCACCCGTCTGCTGCAGAGGCATCATAATACGTCTATGTGACGGAAAGGGTCAAGACAAAAAGACACTTTCTCCACACATCATATATTGACCAATCAGTTCAGCAGCAGAAGGCTTTTGCCACAATGATTTCATCTCTATTCAATAGACTAAAATTAATAGGAATTAATATTTTTTCAAAATTGTCTGCTGCAAATTTGTTGTAATTATGAGGAAATGGTTTAGCCGTTTCCCTCATACGACAATTCTGCAGCAGAGGACTTCGAACATTTTTCAAAAAATTAAAAATCTCTTAATTGGTTGGTCCATTGGATATAAAATTATAACCTATGACAAAAAGAGGAAAACACTGTGGCAAAAGGAGAAATTACACATTTTGTGCAATTTCTTCTTTTGGCACTATGTTTTCAAAAAAGCAATCTGCTGCAAAGGCGTCGGAAAGCATCTATATGAGGAAAAGGGTTTATTCTTCCTTGAAGACTACTGTTGTAAACATGGAAGGAGGAATTGCTCAAAACAAGCAATTTTTGTTTTGCCACAATGTTTTTAACTCTAATTTGTAATCTTTAATTGTTTTTTTGCCTAGATGTTTTCGAAATTAAACAGCTACAGATTTGCTGTATACATGTAGAAAAGTGTTAATCTGTAACAAGGAATGCAACGTTAATTAACTTTTTATTGTAAAACAATAGATCTATCTGTGTCTAGTGAATTATGGCTGCAGTTAACCTGTCAATGTTACTTATAGAGACATGTTAATTATCACAGGTTTTATAATTTATCCCTTAATAATACTGGCTCCAATGTATCTGAATATCAGTTCCCCAGTATGAGTTACCTGCTTAACCCTTTCCCTCATACAACAATTCTGGAGCAGACGACTTTAAACATATTTTAGTAAAACATCGAAAATCTCTATAATTAGATGGATAACCTATGACTAAAAGTGGAAAACATCGTGTCAAAAGGAGAAATTGCACGTTTTGTGCAATTTCTTCTTTTGTCATAATGCTTTCCAAAAAGCTGTCTGCTGCAAAGGCGTCAGAAAGCGTCTATATGAGGGAAAGGGTTAATTAAACAATAATTGAGCCTTCCCGGGAGAAAAACATGATGGCCTCTGCAGAGGCTCCTTTCGAGAAGCATAATGTATCGACCTAGATCAGCCTGCGCAGATCGCCCAGACTGTTCCGGGCCGACACATTTTGTCTCAAGGGGATAGGGATATAGAGTAATGATACCTGAAACAGAAAATCCACAGGAGGCGAAAACTGTCTGTCCAGATAACCCCTCGCGGCTTGATTAGGCTGATCTAGATCAATACTTTACACAAAGTCCACAATGTTGGTTTTCACGCGGGACGGTTCAATTACAGTCTCTGAATAATCATCCTTATTTACACTAACATTTATCAAAAGAAAATCTTATATAGAAAAGTAATTGATCAAACTTAAATATTAAACATTTTAACAAAGACTACACACATACGTATTCATAGAATTAGAAACTGGTCATTTGCCGAGGATTCGGTGTAAAACTCCGGATCATATCAATTGGCAAAGGGAATATGATGGTTGAATTTTTCTCTGCGGAGATTGTTGTCAGCGTCTGTAGATATCGGAGCTGTATGGCAGTTGGCGACTCTGCCATCACATCTGCAGCTTCTTTGAGGGCTTTGGATGCTCTCTTTTCTCCATCCGCAGCTATCACCTGTAGAAAGCACAATTCAAATATGAATAATGAACAGAAACGTTAAATTTGGGGTTATATTATATTCAACAGAATCATTTTTAATATATATCTTTCCCACATACAAAATCTTTTGCAGCAGACAACTTTGAAATAGTATAAAAAACGAAAATTCTCTACAAATGAAACAACAATTATTGAATGCAGTTTAAAACATTGTTGCATAATTAAAAATTGCTTATTATATGTATAAGCAGTTTCTCTTTTCATCACAATGTTTTCAAAAAGTCCTCTGCTGCAGAGTGTCAGAAAGTGCCTGTATGCGGCAAAGGGTTAATGATTTGGGTAGCCAACAAATAAAAGGCTAGGGACATTTAACAATTCAATTCAATTCAATTTTATACGGCAAATTCAGCATTTACACGCCTTTGGCCAATATAATTTTTAACAGTGAACAA
>JAUELF010257092.1:0-11552 GCA_031471495.1 Clinocardium nuttallii
CTTTTTGAGAAATTTAACGAGGTAATTTGTATTTTTCTGCATTTTTTGCTGTTATAGAAATTCAGATGCCTGTGGTACATAGGTAAATCATTTTCCGTTTGTGATAGTTTATGCTCCAAACAGTATCAAGAAGTAAATACAGTAGACTGATGTATTACTTTTCGTGTATGTATATGCCACAAGGATACAAATAACCACAATAATAATTAACACATATGAGGCACTTAAAGCGATCAAGGACCACACTATGGCACTTCGCTAGAACATAATGTATTGTTTAAAAAGGTGAGTTTGCCTCCCCAATGGGGTTTTTAGCCACATGTGGCATTTTGGGTTGTACATAGTTATAAACGGTGCAGGCAATGGTAAAAATGGACAGGTATGTTTGAGTTTTAATTGTACTCGTATTCATTAACCCTTTCCTCAAATAGACGCTTTCTGATATCTCTGCAGCAGCCGGCTTTTTGAAAACATAGTGACAAGATTTACCATTTTTTGACAAAATATGTTCAAAGTCGTCTGCTTCAGAATTGTCGTATGAGGGAGAACCCAAATCATTATATGTTATAAATTATAATTATGACTCGGAGATTTTCTTATTGTAAACCAGACTTGTTAATAGGCATGATAAATCATATCTTTCTACGAAAACGGTTAGTTAGGACATTAGAAGTAATGTGTGTGTCAATTGTTTTTGTCAGACTACAATATCATTCTCTTGTTTTTACATGTTAAATGTCCTTGAATAATAACGCGTACAGTGTTTTTAGTCTAATATTACCTCTCTGATGCAGATAAATCGACAGCCAAGTGTGAATTTTTTTCTTGGTTATATTGAAAAAATGTTTTACATTGTAAGTTCCCCATCGGGCATCCCGTTAACTTGAATTGCAGCTCTCGATTACACCCGACACAAGTTATTCCTGTTATGAGATTAAATCGGTGTGATACCATATACAAATATCTGACGTTTACGTTATTATGTGTGTGTTTTTGTGCAGATGTTTATTTACATATTTTTATTTGTTCGATTATATTCCGTTTTCGTTTACATTGTTATAAAACGAATTACCGACAAATAGCATGGCTTAATTGGCAATTCATCGGACGCTGTTTCACTCCGTCTAAATAACAACCAATACCTCTAAAAGTAGTAAGAATTTAAAACACCATATGTTTCTTCCCTCCACATTATTGATAGTCTTTAAGATGTAATGCACGATATATGCAGTGCTTAAATTAAAAACTAAATTAAATTAAACGTATTTTTGTTTCTCTTGAATTTGATGAATATTAAATGGGTTGTAAGTAACGAATCAAATAAAATACACGATATGTCAATGGGGTAACAATGCTGATAGCCTTGCTATAAACATAACTAATAAGAAGACGTCCTGTGATGTATTTGAAATTGTTGAGACAAAATACATATATGTATACCGTTTTAGTTGCAGGGTCTAACTGGGTACATCAACTTTCGAATAACAAGTGCCTACTATTTGTTTGATATAACTCATCGTTGACTGATAATTTACACAAGTTGTAATTGTTATCACCAAATGATGTATTAATTTAACTCGTGAAGTCGTTAATGAAATACGAAGACACCTGCCAACTCCTTTATTCCCAAATGTATGGAAGGTTTGACATTTCGTGTCAATTATTTCTTTTCACTTTTATTGCACTGTGTCTCCCGTTTAACTGTAAATGTCAAATCCTCAAGAAGATCTAGTTATAACACTCCCCCGTAATTATAAGTTAACCTACATCTGAGTTGAATGTGTTCCAGTTCAGGAATGTTTCCTAATTATATATCCGTAACTTATCACGACCAACATATATGATTTGTGTACTAATTGTAATTGGCAATACTATTCTCTTTTTTATAAATGATAGATGCTCAACATAAGGTTAATAATATGTTTTTTTTCAAAACAGCATTGGAATACATATTCCTGTTTAATATTCAGATTGTTGAAGAGAATTATTTCAGTGGCCATTTATTTTAAAGAACATGTAGTACGTAATAATAAGAAATATATTAAGATGTCGAGCATAAATCACTTATCCGTTCATAGAAAACCTAAAATAGTGTTAGCGCTTTTGGAGTATTATATCATGTTGAAACTGATCCTGTGGTATAATCTTGTCCCGCGTAAAGTGTCATTTAATTTAAACTTATGTTAGGTACGATAAATAAAAATGAGCGATTAGAAGAGTCATTTGCACCCGGGTTGGTATCATATAAAGTTACCGTTGGCTTTTAATATTGGCGAAAAAGTTATAATTTTTTTTGGAAACGATGCACCAAGCACTAAATTGTATGGACAGTGAAGACTCTTGTGAGTCTTGTTAGATTGTATTGATATACAGCCTCGCTACACTACACGCAGAGGCATCATAATCGATACGTGTCTCATATATATTTCTATTCGTACGCATACCCTTGATAGTTTTTTTCATTCATGACATTGGCATTTTTAATACCCCACTTTGGGTGCGCATATTTAGAAAGTCCCCCCCCCCCCGCCCCTGTTATTATCACGAACTATATTAATAACTTCAGATGTATCAGCAGTATTATAATTATATTACTGTGAAAATAAATTTGAACTTGTCTAATAAGTTTGTGAAGCCGAGTCATTGACTGACTTTCGTAATACAATGGGTTTTTTCCTGGTCTGGTTATTGTAAGGAGATTCATACACTGACATACCCAACGAGCTTACGATTACACGGTACACCTAACAAGTATGCCACCACAAATTCCCTGTTTAAATGGCTTACAAATACTGAATTTATTGCCACCTCCATATTTCCCGATATAGCTTGTCTGTCAAAAAGTGACAATGAACAAGTTTTTTTCATCCAGATTTCACAAATGTCAAGTCTCCTAAAGTCTCGGATAAAGTGTATACGTTGAGTGCTATACATATCGCCTGTTTGGGCAAATTAATGAATAATAGACTACGTGTTAGTGTTTATTCGTCTGAAGGTAAAGGATGACGTACCGTAGCGGATTACTTTGCCAATTGTCTATACTGTAACGATAGTGGGACACCCATCGTTGTTGACTCCGCTATGCTCCAACATCATACGGATGGATGTGTCCTAATATGTGATTGATGTAACAAGACCACGTCAGTTTAACTGGCATCACAAATAAAATTCATCTGTTATGGTATCTTTAATTTTTGAAAACTCACCAAAATATATTGTTCTTGAAATTGAGTTGCATGAGTGCTTTGGGGTGTTGTGTGTCCATACCAAACAAGACTGGCGAGACAAAGTAAAGTATTTTCTTTTACTAAAAACCACTGTCAAATCGGCACAAATCATTCGTTATAGCCGTCTTCTGAAGTCCTGCCTACTTGCTGTGATAGCAAACATTTGAACAGTAACCTATTAAACGTACATTAACCGTCAGAAATGCGCATATTCATAGAAACTAAAGAAAGTTTATTAATTACCTAGGTTTCAAGCCATATATGTATATATTTTTAAAACAAAGACTTAACTTTCACCAGCTTCGTGGCCTTGGTAAATAGAAAAGACATATAACGCTTCCTTACTGATTGATAAACCTTAGAGGAAACCATAATCCCTCAGATCATTGGAACAAGGTTCGATTTAATTGAAGGCCACAGTTTTCCAATAGTGAACACTTTGGTGGGGTTTTATTTATGAGGAATCCGCTTAATCATGTAATGGATTATGATCAATATTTCTGTCGTTTCTAATTTTCTCTAACCCGCCATGTAATGTACTTCTCGTACTGGATACTCATTTATTTCTGATAAATTGAATGAGACGGACGGAATACAGTTAGTTCTATGCTGTTATAAAACAGGACAGGTTAAAGGCGTCCTGTTCGTATACTATTTATTTTCTATTGCAAACTCGACCTTTTTTTTACAAGAGAGACATTCTCGAGAAACTGTACACATGTGTATTGAATATTTAAACGTGAATAAATGAATGTTCGCAAATATTCTATATATACAACGATGAAAAAAGGAAATAACGAAATAGAGTATTGTTATCATTACATGTAACAAAATCTAAATTTCTCGGTTCAGAGATTTTAACTAAATGATTCCAAATTAAATAAGTATTTCTAGGTTATTATGGGTCCTGAATATATCTAACTAATGTGTTTCTTGCTGCAGTTATAACATAAACAATTGAGCACGGTTGTATAAAATGACAGGAATATGTACAAATTCGTTTTCAAAAACATTGTTTTTTCAGGATGTTACGTGTACGACGTTATATAACTGAAAAAAATAGTGAATGCGGCGTAAAACATTAAAACAAATCAATTTTCATGTTGTTTTTTCTCTTCGCTTATTGGTATTTGAAATACATATAACAACTCTTTAATATTTATGATCAATCACATTTATAACAGGGAATTGACTGTACTTTTTTAGACATTGATACATATTTATCGAAAGTATTAAAGCCACCGGCCCATAGTACAGAGTATTTTATTATATATTTAATTAACATGATTGAGTTGAGAATAATGTCCTTATCAACTTATTAGTTAAGATATAGATGCACTAGGATAGTTTGTCTATTACATCCGGATTGTACAGTATCTAAACCTTAAAAATAATACACGCATAGTCTTTGTTCGCGATCAATATAATTGTGGCGACCAGTCTTGATGCCACATTGGTCGTGTGCATACAACGAAGTTTAGCAAGTTCTATTCTATAATTAAATGGAATGTCAACTAACAGACATCTTTCAGTATTTAGTAGAGATTTAATAAGTTAACAATGGTGGCAACGGCCAGATTCGTTGATTTGCATGATCAAAGTGGTTTGAAACAGTATATCGGGCACTGTTTGAAACATTTTCCAAAATAATTGATGATGCAATCCACACATAGCCAAAACCGTATATTGTTAATGTAAGTAGTCAAAGGTCGGCGACTTTTATTTGTTCTTATGACAGTGATTTTCTTATGGCCAGCTCTGAAAGGTGTTACGTAAATAGGAGGGGACAATGAAGTGTGTTAAACTTGTATATAAGTGATTTAATTTCCTAATACACTTAGGGTTGAGTAAGACATTGGATGAAGTTATTTTTTCTCATTTGTATGTAATCGTATCGGATTCCTTCAGGAAACATCATGTCAGAACAGTGTTGGGTTCGGTAACCGGTGTTTCTGAGTACCGTATTATTAATATTGTGCGTTATCCCTTTGTAGTTTTGTAATGAGCTCTTAGTTTGATTGCCGAAATACCATGAGCAGTGCAATTGTATGTAGGTTCAGCAACTGTACAAACAATTCTGCTTGAATATACTTGTAAGTTTGTATAGTATATTTTAAATATTTTGACGTTGAATAAAATGTGTTTTCAATTCGAATGAATAGAGCGTCTGTTTTGGTCTGTTCTGATAGTTGATGCTGATAATTGAACCTTTTTTAGAAGTATTTAATTAACATTTTCTTCAGAACTACATATCCTGATTCTAGGTGAAATTGTTTTCTGTGAAGTTGGTTGAAGAGGTTTGGTGAATTAAACATATTCGCGTAAGTGGAGACACTCGGTACTGTCATATGTTATGTTTCATTTTGATCCCTTAGTATTTCAAGAAGAATGTTTCTCTTTCAAAGTTTGTATTTGTCTGACATAATTTGCATTTATGAGTCGACACACATTTAACAGGTTTTCGACTTCAAACCCGTGGGATTATCCCTACCATATTATAGGTTCATTTTGGAAACTGTATGACTGTTTGACCTCTTGTGGTTTTATGAGCACATAAATTGTAATGTTTAAGTATTAAAGACGATAAACAGAAGACTCATTTAAGATCCTTGTACGAGCGTATTGGAAATGTAAGCTTCATTACGATTGAGTTATGTGTATTCTATTTTGTTCTATGTAGACGAATCTTTCGGGTTATGATGAAGCATAGCGAAGTCAACAACCTTGGATGTCCGACGATTAACACTTTACTAAAGCAAGTTTTTAACATGATCTGGCAATTAATACGTTATGTTATAATATATTTAAATACACATCTCGTGTATTGCTCTCTTTAAATTGTGTATATAAATAGGAACACAGTGTACATTGCTAATTATCAAATAATTAAAGTAACTTTTAATGCCAATTCGAATAGTGTGTACTAAATAATAAATCCGAGCAGCTGTAGCGACGCGTGATTTCAATCCAGGGGTTTTGAGTTTGAGCACCAGCTCTGTCAACATTCTGTTTTTAGTAATCATGTAGGGGAAAGTTGATTCTAGTACAGACGCATATTAGCATTTATAAATCTGTTGTCATACTAAAGGAATGGGAAATCGAAGTCCCTATGCTACCTTCGGCAAAACAAATGTCCTTTATTCCCAGTATCTTAGCATATGTATGGGTAGGCCAAGTAAAACCAATTTGTTTTTAAATTATCTACGTCGTCGCAATTCCATACAAGATGCCCGTGGATACATGTACGTGTGTTTCGAACAGAACATTAGTGTTGTACTTGGTGAAATTTCATCATGTGAAATATATGATATGAGCAATATCAAGCGAAAACCGACATTCGGACATTTATAAATGACATTCAACAACATCAAACTGAGTTTACATACACTTTGTCTGCTAGAAGCGATTTTACAAAGACTGTAGACCTGTTGGCGCGTGCGGTCGTCTTACCAGACGCAATACTCTTAACTGCTTAACTTAACATTTATTTCTTGAGAGTCCTATACTTGGCTATAGATTTTTGCTAATGTAAGAATTCAGTTTTGAAAGAGATAAAGAGGCTGCCATGAAAATATGTACTTGTAAAACTGGATGACCAAGATTTAGTCAGACCTCGAAGAAACAAGGGCTAACCATGATCTGCGCTGAATTTTAACATTATACGAGTGGTTTGTACATATGCATATGCAAGCTTACCCTGATTAATTCGAGGAATTGAACTGCCTCGGTGTAAAAGCCTTATACATGCTTGAACATCTTGCTTTCATGCTATTAAAGGTGCTAAACTCGAAATGGAGATCAACATCTTTGAACTATTCAAACTTCAACAAATATAGCAATTAGTGACAACAAAATAAGTAAAAAATAATAGTTCAAAACTATTTTGACAGTAAGCTTTGAAAAACAGTTAATTGAAAGTCAAGAAAATGTATAAAATTTGTCTTACTGGATATGTCTATCCAGAAAAAAATGAAGCATAAACGACCAATATTTGGATGTTTATCGTATTGGAAGGTGAACTTTTGATCAGTTTTAAAACTTACACTATACGATAGTTTACATACCCATGCTGTAAACATCTATATACTTGGTATGTGCAGTCCGTCTCATTGTACAAAATGATTTCAACTACATTTTGCAACAAGATGTAGTTGTAGTCATCTAGCGTTTAAGCTTAATCGATATCCTTTTGGAATATACTTTTACTGTATTGTATTTAAAAAATAATCAAAAGCTCTGAAAGCTTAACTTCGAACAATAAAGGAATATTAAATTGTGATGTTTAGGGCGCTACGCAAACGTTCATTTCAGTGTTAAATAGTTCACGGGTTATATAGGGCTAAGTTTTGTTTTGTTCTGCAAAGGCAAATAAACATTAGGGCCTTCATCTTTAAGTTATTCATCCAATCGACAATTTCGTGCGCTTTAACACCGAATAAATATATCAACGGTTGCACAGTGTTCCCAGTTCATTTTCTGTATGTTTACAGAGCGACAGGCAATTTGTATGCAGACGAAATCAGATAACTAGGTCGAATTGGACAACTGTCACTTATAACGCTTTTTATGTGTACATACTTTCTTAGCCTAATAGTATTTTACAAATAAGCAAAATGTGACTTTACAAATAAGCAAAATGTGATTTTAACAAATAAGCAAAATGTGATATTACAAATAAGCAAAATGTGATTTTACAAATAAGCAACATGTGATCGTAAATATATCATAAATGACAACTCAAGGGTTTCGGAAATGCGATACAAAATGTTATGAGTTATAATGGTTCAAACCACTAGTGGCATGATTTCATACTATATCCCACATGTAGTCGCATTTCAATACATCTGCAGCGTTCGAGGAAAACATTTTCTCACAAGGAGCATTATTTCCTTTTACCACTCTTTTTCAAAACTAACAAATAAATATAGTTGTCGATGCGTGGCAGATAAGTTATATGCGGGAAAGGGATTAGAAGATATTGTTTGATTAGTGGAGTCCTCAACGTCAAATATAGGGTCACGTCTGTCTACAGCTGCACAAGCTGGAACCCTAGCATGAATAATTTAAACAATGTCGCCCCATTGTAACACTTATCCTACAATCAGATAATTAATAAGGGGCGAATTTGAATTAGGAGTACGTTTAAGTCATGAAATGCATTTTAATTTACGAAACCATTAAGAAAAGAAAGTCATAACGTTTCAGTTTCATTTTATATATACACCGTGACAATGAACTGTTCAATATTGATACGGAATTGATGCGCGAGGTGTTTTAGTTCATATGTATGTCTAAAAAAACACCTCAAGTAAGACAAAAAAGTTAACGGCTAACTTAATCGCCGTCATGATATGTTATCAAATCCACACGCTAGAATTAGTTGTGCCTATCAAATTGTACCAGTAACACTGACACTAAGACGCGGATAATATTATCGATACATTATCTTATCTTAATATTTTGGCAATACCAAATACGATGATATTAAAATTAACGTGTGCCTGGAAAGCAAATACTTGTAATTCAGATACAGATACCAAACACAGCACTTTTTGAAGCAGAATTTAAAGTGAAATCGAATGCACATAACGACGCACATTAAACGGAAACATTTCTTTGCTCTAAGCATACATCAATTTTGGTAACTGTACATATCATGTGTTACATCAATTTTGGTAACTGTACATATCATGTGTTCCAAAACACAATCAACGTATAGTATTATTTCTTAATATAACTCATATCTAATAGTATAAAGGATGTATATTGGAAGACACCATTAAGTTTCGTTTCGACTTAATTCGTGGATTATAGCCTGTCATTATAGAAGTCATTGCGCATTCCAATCAACACACCTCCATCAAAATGTATAAATGTATCTTGTATAAAACACGGTTAAGAACGCATAACATTCTAAGACGTTTTGTATGATGTCCAAATCAAACATCAAAATTCATATTTTTCCCTATACAATAAACGTATCATTTAATTGAACGTGTGCTGCAACACTACATTACCTGCGTAAATACAAAGGTTGTTTTCTTTTCGTCAAGAAATACTTAAAGTCGTATTTGGTGACTTATATAATATTAGTAAGAAATGTATGTTTGTCTGGCAACTAGCTGTATGTGCATGCGTTGAATATAGTTGGTATATATATAAAAGAAATGTTATCTATCAACTTTTCCAAACCCAGCATCATGGCTTGGGACAGTACATTAACAACACCAAAATGTTTCAAGAATATGTACTGTATATAAACGTATGTGTCACGAATTATACTCGATGGAGTTTTGGTCTATCTAAATAAAGTACCCATTAATTTCTCAGACAATTAAAGATTTGCATAAACGGCATAACGTATCAAATATTTCGGTCTTTGTTCCAAAGTACAGATTCAATGCGATTTAACACACAAACATATTTTTAGTTATCTAAAAGGTGTTGTGTGCGAGGGCTTACTTCCAGTAAGAGATGCGTTTATCCATGTAGTAAAATATTTAATTTGGAATTTGGTTTGTCAATGTAAACGAATAACATGCCAAGGACGAAGAGACTGTTTGGATATATGTTGTTGCCAAATCATAATAAAAGACGTGCTCTTATCTCGATTGCTTTACTAAACCTAGCATCATGGCTTTTGACATATATTAACCTACATCATAATGTTGCCAATGTATGTGTCTTCACTAAACGAATGATATGCGATGGAGAGTTGTTATATGCGAATAATGTACGCTTTATCACCCATCTCATCCAATCCTCAGACAATAGACGTTGGCATTAATCGCTCAACATATCAAATTAATTTGATCTACGAGACCGAAATTACGGTTTTTATGTAATCTGAATAGGTCTTTCGAGATTAATTTCTGTAAGTTGACAAAAAAGTATCATGTAAAACGAAGCTATTTTACCAAAAGTAGGTATGTACATCTGGCAACTACCTTAATTTGCTTGATTGATATTTAGACTGACAATGTATAGGAGAAACATCAAAGGCGTTTTACGGGAGACATTTTTGTCATAGCAGTGCTCAGATGTCGGAGATGTTCTTTTCGAAAACCTGTCGTAATGGTCACACACATCATCTGTGACACATGTTAACCCACACCAAAACGTTGCCAGCTTGTGGTTCATCAGTGTAGGAATAGCTTCAACATGGGTCATTAATTATTAATTTCGTCAGGGTGTTGTGGGATATTGAGTCTTGCTGAAATTTCTGAGATGTTTCTGTGTCAATCATTCGTCATGGTCACGCCCGGGGGTCAACGTGAGAAACACTCAGGATTGTCTAGATCCGGGCATGTCCGCTGGTGCGTTATGCTGGTACATTTCGTGACAGTCCGTGGTTATCCAGTGTGGTCTGGAGTAATCTTAGCACAGTGGACAAACTTGGGCCAACGGGGCACGACCTTGGTCACACCGGGTTATACGGGTCAACACGCCGTCGCGACAACATAAAAGAACGGTACAAAACCGGGATAATCCGGAATCAATCCGGATCATCCGGCTTCTACACCAGGGGTAACTCCAGGACAACGATTGGAATGTGCGAATGCAATTGAATTGTAGGCAAAAACGTCCAGGATCATCCCGGTTTACCGGCTATTTTTCACCGGAAGAAACCGGGACAAGAACCTGGAAAGTGACCGGGAAACCGGGAAAGTGAAAATATGGCTTAATGAATCACTATGAATATTCTATGTGAGAACTTTTGATTATGAACTTGAGAGAGTGTATCGTTTATCTGAAAATACAGGATATATTCACGAATACTTGGAAGGAAGACGAGCACGATTATTAATACCGTGGTATTATTGATTAATTTTAAACTTGCGTTAACTTATATTCAACGTATGTTTTCAAGTGAGATTACAGAGCTGTTGAATTTCATCTTAAAACATTTTAATGTTTGTAGCAGAGGTGTCCAATGCCACCATGTTATCTTTTTGTGAGAGTAACAGAGCTGTCAAATTGTCATCGTATAACCATTTCACGTTGGTAAAAGAGATGAAAACGTCACCGTCGTCTTTCACGTTTGTAACAGAGCTGTCAAATGTCATCGTATAACCATTTCGCGTTGGTAACAGAGCTGTCAAATGCCATCGTATAACCATTTAACGTTGGTAAAAGGGCTGTCAAATGTCATCGTATAACCATTTCACGTTGGTAAAAGAGCTGTCAAATGTCATCGTATAACCATTTCACGTTGGTAACAGAGCTGTAAAATGTCATCGTATAACCCTTTCACGTTGGTGAAAGAGATAAAAATGTCATCATAATCTTTCACGTGTGTAACAGAGCTTTCAAATGTCATATTAT
>JAUELF010257102.1:0-11551 GCA_031471495.1 Clinocardium nuttallii
AATCTCCATAAAAGATAGCTTAATTGTTAAATAAAGTTGAAAACATTGTGGCCAAAGGAGAAATTGCTCATGATGAGCAATTTCACCTTTGACCACCATGTTTTCAAAAGTCATCTGCTGCTATTGCATCAAAATGCTCTGCGAGTTGGAATGGGATAAGCAGATCATTATCTCTGTAACATAGTAAACATAGATTATTCTATAAACACCATCATATCAGCTCTCAATTACGAATTGAAATTACCTGATCGCGACATTCCAAGGGCAAGACATTTCTGTAATCGACAGTACTGACAACGGTTTCTCGTCAATATTGTGATGTCACAGTTCTTGTTGTAGAAGCACTTTTTTCGGGCCGGGTCTCCGACATCCTGCAGGGCCCTTCTGAAGAACCCCTTGCATCCCTCGCAGGCCAGGACCCCGTAATGTATGCCCGAGGATTTGTCCCCGCACACAAGGCATTTCAGGTTATTGTTAGACTGCACTGATTTGGGCCCAGGAACTGTAAAGAGAAAAAGCAGAGCCTGATTAATGGTTATAGAACGGCTACACACTATGAAATGATCACAATCTTATTTTATGCCTGTTTAAAAACTACAATCTCCTTTTAAAAACAGTGTGTAAATGGAGAGAAATTGCCTACTATGAGCAAATTATGCATTTTTCTTGCAACCTTTGATTCAAATGCTGTCTCAGATTTCCTTCATTGCATACTGGCAATACAAATTAATTCGATATAAAATTCAAAATCTTGTTGCGGTATGAAACATTTAAACAATTTCTCATCTTTCAACAAAAACATTATGTGAACTTTGAGAATTGAAGGCTCCTTAATACTTGGTGGATGATGCAGAATCATGGAAAATGAAAACTAGTTCAAATACCTAGATATTCACAACCTTTTCACTGTAGTACACAACTAGTAGAAAGAGCATCATAGTGGCACAGATAATTTTGACATTATACCTTTACCCCAATTTTAACGAATCTGCAGCAGACGACTTTGAGAATATCTTGACAAAATTTTGAAAAATGTCTATAAATAAAAAAATTGTTGATTGAAAAGAGTTGAAAACATTGTGAAAACAAGGAGAAATGGCTCATGATGAGCAATATCTCCTTTTGCCATAATGTTTTCAAAAGGCATCTGATGCTAAGGCAAAAGAAAGCGTCTGTATGTGGGAAAGGGTTTTCAGAAAAGATACGGGAAAACAATGACATGCATTGCATGCAGACTGATGCATACTAAGTTTATTTATAGAAACATTAAAACAAGAATCGCCCAAATAATGATGCAATGTTCACTTCCATCATAAAACATCAGTTGTTATAAATTTATGACTTCTAACTGATTCACGCTTTTCAACATGATTGCGCATGATGACGCACCAAGCTGCAGCAGATGACTTTTGAAAACATTGTGTTAGAAGGAGAAATTGCACATCAAGAGCTATCTCCCATTTTACCACAAGGTTTACACCTATATCCAATAATAACACCCTCATTTAAAAAGATTTCCAAATTTTTTTGCCTAGCCATTTTTCAATGAGTTGTGGTATGTGGAAAAGGTGTATAAACTTAAGTGGATCAAATCATATGAGTCATGCAATAATGCACTCATCTATATATTTACTTCTTTATTAATACCCTAGAAATTGATTCAGTCATCTGAAGGAATTAAAGGAATACGCTCGGCTGAAAAAAACTCGTGTTGAATTGAAAAATATTGACTTAATGAACATTTATTTACTATGCATTTCATTAACATACAACTAATAATGAAGATATTTCTATTTAAAGATGACTATTTGTGCTGATCGGTGCTCAGCGTGAGCGTGGCCATTGTTTACATATCGCAATGTCTCGAGACTTTCTGTAAAGAATCGTGACGTCATTTACACACTATGTCCCAAACAAAACATACAAGTAGAGTTAGATAATGAACGACTGCGGAACTATAAAGGGAATACAAAATATACTTTTTCGTAAGAAAATTAACCCCGAAAGTTTACAACCTAAACTTCAATTATTCAAAATGAAATTCCAAGCATTACATTATATTATTACTAGCTTTATATCAAGTTTTATAGTAAATAGTATCCAACCATAGTTGGTGGATAGAAAACACGAACTGGACTCGTGTAATATATATCAGCCAATTAAATATATGTGTGTTAACATTTATTCATACAATAATTCATTCGTTTATATATTTGACAGTTGTTTGTTATGATTTCAAAGCTCGTTAGACATAATGAACTGTTGTTTTTGTAGAACAATCAAAGGTCATAGAAACAATCAAATTTTCGGTAGTGGTCGGACGATACTGTAATAGGATCTGTCGGCGAGTCTTTTGAGCAGACATAATTCGATCCCTTCCCTACATACTCTGAAGATGACGGTAAAGAGATTTTCCATATTATTCATCTGCTGCAGATTTGGTGTATGTTGAAAAGGGAGAATTCCTATTTCAAACCCACCCTTGTTTCTAATGTTCTGGAAAAGGTAGTTTACGTGCGTCTAGAACAGCATCTGTCGCAAAACAACCTTCACGAGGCACACCAGTCTGCCTATATAAAGCCCAACTCCATTCAGACCGCTTTACCGAAAGTCCAGAATGACATTATCCAATCTCTTGACGTAAACAAAATCCAAGTATTTCTGCTTTTCGACCTGTCTTGCAGCTGTTGATACAATCAATCACAGCACTATTTTAAATCGATTAAAGAATAACTTTGGATTTGCAGGAAAACTGCTCGCATGGATGTCATCATTTCTTAGTGATCGCTACCAGACTGTGTGTATTGACTGTGAACTGTCAAAACCAGTGCTGGTGAAAAATACTGTCCCTCAAAGAACAATTCTAGGACCCAAAAGCTATAGCATGTATACCAAGCAGACCTTGGCAGATAGCATAGACTTAATTATTATCCTTTTTATGCCGATGGTTCACAATTCTACTTATCTTTTTAACCAACATACATATATTCCCATGTTGAGGCAATGCATCCAGTTGATGCCTGTCTCAATGATATTGTGTCTTGGATGGATGCACGAAGACATGTCTAAACTGAACGCTGACAGAACAGAAGTAATACGTTTTACATTACGTTTCTTTATGAAAGTTAAACATTCTGAGATGAAGCCAACTGCCTGCCCTAGAACTCTTGGATCAATGCTGGATTTAGGATTGGCATGGAGCAGCATCTGAACTCAGTTAGCCGACCTTGCTATGGTCAATTAATGGGTAATATCAGACGCTATCTCACTAGTAACGCCACGAAATATCTTATGAACTATCTAGTCACATCAATACTCGACTACTGTAACGTGCTGCTGAAGGGTATGCCTAATACCATTACAAAAAAAGCAAAATGTTCAGAAACAGCCTCCGTATTATTACCAGGATTTATTGTTACAGCCACACCACTCCCGTACTCAAAGAACTTCCTAGGCTACATGTACTTTACAGCGTACAGTACACACCACTAACATGTACATACACTCATTGCATGGTCAATCCCCGGACAATGTCAAAAACATCATAAACGTGTATACAGAATACATACATTTTATTTGTAAATAAGGGCATCAGGCCCATTATACAACATACAACCTTTTCTTCTTGATAGTGATGTTTGATAAAAGATGGCAATATATGCATTTTCATATGGGTACATCTTTCTCATAAATGATGTAGATGAAGATTAACAGCAATGTTTTGATTGTTGACATTTTCATTTTTTTTAAACGAAACTAGCAACTTTCTTTAGAGTCAAAACATTGTTAGTGTTTAACAAGAAATAAAACCCCTCGCCCTCTCTGTTACCGGTGTACAATATAAAAAGGAACTTATTTCTATCTTCGTCGAATCTTGGACAAATGAAAAATGCGTAATACTCGTCTTCTAAGATTATAACATCTTTGGTCAATAAATAGTAAAAGCATATTCGAAACTCTCTGTTTATGTTATGATGACGACCCAATTCAATATTAAGTGTATGACTAGAGCATCTAAAGCTAGTGAGAGCTTTTCTTAACTGGAACGATAGGTCTATATTTAAATATGTTCGGGGTTTAGTAGGGATTTAAAATATTTATAAGTGTTACATCTCGATGATTCATTTATGTCGGCATGCCAATTTTTTATAACACAGTCCTTGATGCGCTGTTTGAAATAAGATAATTGCAGTTACCAACTTCTTGAGAAATACACACATTACCACGGCCATACGTATATAATGAATCTTTAACTTTTGACGCCCATGTAACTCTTCCAACATCATCAATGGATTATAACATTAAGTAAACAGTTCGTGGGTATCGGTGTTGCGGCATATGCAATAGTTTTAACAATAATATATTGAATACAAGACGCATATACGTATAACAGGAAGTAACTTTTAAGATTTCGTCATTTAATTTCCATTGTTCGTTGTTTCTTAAAGGTCCACCATATCTAAAAAACATTATTTTAGTTTTCGTTTAGACCTCAACGGGCCTACAATAAAATAAATAGTGCTACAACTCTAGTTTGACCAAGATGTCGGACTGCAATGTATGGTAATACAAGTTGTGTGAATGTTGTCCCAAAGCTATGGAATTATCTTTCAGCAGGAATAAGGCACTGTGACACATTTGCTTCTTTTAAAAGAGCCACGAAGAGACTCTTTTTCATTGAGATATACTGGAAAAAATGTTATTATAACAAGCCTTAATCTTCTCATCATTTGTAATTGTTTCATACCTACTGATGCTTGCTATAGATTGTTTGTATGTATACATATGTGTCTGTTAAGCACGTATGAATGTATATATTTTATGCGTACAGTGCTATATAAATGTGGTATAATAATAATATTAATAATAATAAAGTAATTTATATGAGAATTACATAGATCAGAATGCAAATGCACATGCCAATCTGGATCTACTGTTCACAAATACCGCCCCAGAGTTTCCACCACTGATGCATGATGTTGCTGGTTCGATACGTGGCCGGGTAATACCAAACACTTTAAAATTGGTTTTAAGGATTGAGAGTTAAGCATTTGACTATTGGTATTAGTAACTAGCCCACGAAAGGCTGTGATATAAATAAAGTATTGTTTGAAGCAGTTTCAAACACCAAACAATAAACAAAAGTCAACAGGTACCTTTGCCCAATATTAGGATGCCTCTTATTCGTAATTTCCAGCTATGGGTGTCACTAATTTAATATTGTTTACAGAAGCATGGTGCCCCTTTAGAGACAACGCTAAAGTTCAAGCTGCAGGGTAGGAGGAGGCATCTTATTGAGCAACATTTCACTGCACCCACTTATCTACTGCAGTGGGCTCTTTCAACAGATGGTGAAGTCATAAATGAATAAATGGCTACAACAAAAGGAGCAGCGACAAATAACGCGTAACCCTCTTCTTGATCAGAACACATTCCAAGAACTATTTACATAAGTGTTAATTTTTGTTAAATATCATTGTACAACTTTGCATTGACAATACAATGCCTTGCATGGAAAGGTGGATGTTTAGCTTCAAAACACATCCAGTTTCAAACTACAGAAGATTTAAATGCTATAAAATATTTGTAGAACTTTCTTTGCTGTGCAATCGCTTAGAAAGTGCGCGACGTCTTAACGTTAGCTTATTTGATGGAAATGTTGCTTGAATGGCCCTCTACAAAAAAGTGCAAGTCATAATTCATATTGATTGGTTGGAAAACATTGTGGCGGACGTATTCAGAAAAGGTGCAACATGACAACACTTTATATTACTACTTTTATAAAGTGCTTGTCTGCTTCAAAGATAATGCAGTTGTGTTTCAATTATATTAATTATTTTTTTGAATGTGCATTTAAAACATATCCTTCAGGTAGCTTCCGAAAAGGGATAAAATGAACTTTCCATTCCAAATCACATCCTTGATAAGTGGACATATATCAACATATATCGACAACACTTTAAAATTCTTCTCCGAACCCTCTTATCTTATTGCAAGTTAATTTGAGAGAAGAATTCTATGGGTTATCCTCTTCAACATTTATTCCAGCAAGTTGCATCAGAAAAGGGGCAACATTTCTCCTCAAAAGTGTTTATTGATTTCAGATATCTGTACATCTCCAATTCAAATCCTCTTCTCTGAAGCAAAAAGGTGGCCCGCATAATCTTTTCTTTTAACTTTTAAAAGTGTATCGAGGAGTTTAACTGCAATAGCGACGGAAGCGGGGACATGTAAAAACCTTATTCTCATTTATGAAAACACTTTTCGAATTCACGATAATTTAATTTGATTCAAGCCATATTGATTTGTTGTAAACATGATAGCCAGGTTGCATGAGAAAAGGGCTATACTGACACAAAAATAAATTATTCTTACGAAAGTGCTTGTCTGATGTTAAGATAATTGGTAGAACTTAGTGTCCCTTTACACACTTGGTTTATGCTTTGCGTGATGTTTATTCATGAGCAAATGCATATTTTTGCCTCTGTGTAATAACTTTGGTAGATGTCATTTTGAAGCTCACAATTACATTAAGTTTTTTAAAAATGTGTAGGATACAAATCACATGTGTTGACTTAAGCTTTTAAGAAATATGCTATTATATATTTGAGCACATCAATTAATTTTATATTTTGACTTTGGTAGTAAAGTACATGCTCAGGGGGTATTGTTTAATTGTGAAATCCCATTAGTTGTAGTGGATCCTTTTTTACTGTATGCTGCTGCACTGAATTTAATGTACTATGCAATTTTAACATAGATACATAATACGTTGATTCAAATACAGGAGGCCTTTGAAAGCATTATAGGTAGTTTTCAGATTGCTCTTCAAGAAATATATGAACTAATCTCGCACTGTTTCTGTTTTTCATATGTATATACATAATTAACCTGTGCGCAATTTGTTTACTGCATGTTTCACATGTTAATATAATTTTAGACTTAATTGGTTAAAGGCAAGAATTGCATGTACGTGTTTTCATGTATTATTAACATAGATCAACGTGCCTAAAACCGATGTGTTCAATACGAATGTTAAATGATCTCATTTTGTTACATTTCTTTTTCATTAAATTGTATTAATTTGTAATAAAACATTAATGCGTTCTTATCACTAGAACCATTATATTTTAATTGAAGCCCTCCCCTACAGCTGGCAATAATACGATGCCATTTCAACTGTAAAGCAGTGGTAGAACGTCGGTCTCTCGTACCAAATGTCCCGAGTATAGTCCCGTGATTAGCAGGTTCTGCCTCAAAGAATTTTCCACACCAACGGCGCGAGTACTGGTTTAGCCTACGGTCAGCAGGAATCTAGCGTGAGTAAGAGCAGCTGAAAGTTTGTTTCGCAATTCATGTAAAATAAATAAGTGTAATTCAAAACTAAATATCACCTTGTAGTTGGCCACAACACCTATATTTGCAAGCTCAGTCATTAGTGACTCGAGCTGAAAATTTAGGGGTTTGAGGTCGAATCCCAGCGTGGTCAACATTTTTTCGGGCAATTGACAAAGTCAATGCGACACCGCATCCTTCTACCAATGGAAGTACAAAAGACACAGCCATTTCCTTTAAATGACGTGTGATTAAGCGAGGAAATATTGGTAGATGAAGTGGCAGCTGTTAATTGACTGAAATATTGTTGAAAAGAGCGTTAAACCCCAATCAATCAAACCTATATGTTTACATCTCCAATTCACCGCCCCCAATTAGTACTTTTAGTACTTTGATTCTAATAAGAATCGACATTTTGGAAACAATGCACAAACAAATTATCTTGATAATTGTGAATATTTCACCTGAAGCCTCATATATCTACGATAGTTTGAATGGTAGTGTAATATTTCGTGATCACTTTATAAATTGAGTGGAAGATGTGGAAGACAGTGGTGCAGCGGTAGAGCGTCAGCCACTTATATCAAAGGTCCCTGGTTCGAGTCCCGTAATGAGCGGATACTGCCTTTGATATTTTCCACACAAACGGCGCGTGTACTGGTTAAGTTTCTAGGAAGCAGATATCGAGAGTGATTTATCTAAGCCAAAGGCTTGTTTTACAATCGATGTGAAATAAATAAGTTTAAAACAAAGCAATTAATTGAGTTAAGCAATGAATACCCTGGTTGTCTATTCTTTTTGACAGGAGATCTTAATGCACGGACCAAACACATTTTAGCTTTATTACCAGATGCATCTCTAGATTGTAGTTTTGATGACACTTCTTATCTTGCATACAGTCTTTTACTTCCAAGAAGTAACACATACAGAGAGGGCAACGTCACGTGTACTTCTGATAAGGAAACGTCTATTGTAGATAAATGTATTGCATCTACAGGTTTGTTCCCGTTTGTTATTTATTTGGAAATGTTTGACAGAGTTGACTCGGATCACTTTTCAGTTAATTGTACCTAAGAAATTCCCATCGAAAAAGCTGTATCAACTAAAGGCTAATTAGACAGTAATCCGAACAAGATTAAAGATTTAAGATTCAAGATTCTTTAATAAGTAATACAATGCCTCCGGCCCACAATACAGTTATAAATACGAATTAGTTTTAACATCGAGTGACGTGTTTTATATAATTGATGAAAAACAAACATTTATTATTATTCTGGAGTATTCAATTGAGATTCAAAAGATGTTTTCAATTCAGCTCTGCTCATATCTCGTCAGGTGTTTACTAGTGCGCTTATGTCTAGATTCATTTTCGAGATATTTTCAAACTGATCAGATCCAATCAAGAGTTGGATAACTCATTAAAACAATGTGTCAATTGTTATAATAAGCTATGAACGTAAAACAATAAGAAATACTAACAGAAGACTTCTTTCTCACAATGTTTTTCAATGTTATCATTATGAGATTAAGGCTCTATGTTAGCGAATCATGAATTGCCACTTTTACAACGTATTCAAGGGTAAATTGCTTTGAATATTTGGTTAATCCATAAAAGATTCATTTCGTGAAATGAAATACTCACTCTGATAAGCATGATAATACACAAAACTGAATTGTAACATTTGTTATTAATACACTATTTAAAAAAAAGCCCTAGTACACAGTGTATTTGTGTCACAAATACAGTACAAAAATAAAGTATATAGTCATTTAAGTAACTTATTGATTACTACTAGTAAATTTTAACCCTTTTATCAAGATTTGCCGCTTAATGTTTCCAAGTGAAGAAATCCTTTCTTTGAACGCAATTTGTAGATATATGAAAGATGAAAACTGTTTTTTGACTTTGCACAATAATATAAAATAAGTTTTTCGAAGTTGAAATATTCAACCAATATTTTGGGAAAAACAGTTCTCTAATGTTGCAATACAAGGGGCATAATACAAGAAAATAGAACTCGTCTTCTATAGTGTAAACATTGTTGTTTAAACAATAATTACAACACATATATTCCCTGTCTTCCAGTTTCTATAGCTAAGGAATGGTTAGAACATCTAGAGGCTGCAATAATGCGTCTTTGAGGATGTTAATTGTTGAATATTTTTCAGTTTCTAGCTTAGATTTAAATTCTTTATAATATATTGATTTTGGTGAATTAAGAAGTTAAGAGCGCCATCTTAGCAGGGAAATATCATTAATTCTCAGTTTGAATGATTTCATGAAATGTATGGTATGTCCGATTTCATTTGCTAACCAAACATATCCCAAACCGTGCTCAAATAATAACCTTTTTATATGAGTGGTCCACGTCGTTCTTCCCATTTCATCCAATGTTCTTACCATGATATAAGTTTGTTTAGTATATCTGTATTCTGGCATCGAAATTATTTAAATCCAATAGTTGGTGCATTATGTCATGTTATTAGTTACTAATTGGCACCGTCCAAACCCACCTACAGCTAATTGGTCAGGAGTATTATGGTGCAAGTTATAAAGACTTTTACAATATTGCAAATGTACCTCTCCAATGATTTCATAATACTTAAATCCCCATACATCAGAACCAAAGAATAGAATCGGTTTTATCATCAAATCAAAGAATCTGGATGCATCTTACGGTTCAACAGAACACAGAAGGCGAACTGTTGCACAATTTAAATAAGTTTTTCTGGAACGAAAGCAAATATAATATCTCTGTTTCAACTTTTACAATTAAATTTAACTTAATCTATGATACTGAAACTACCTTGATTAAACAAGAATGTGAATAGGATGGTTTCATTATTAAACCAATTAAATACATCTACAACCCAGGAATAAGGTTTGAAAGTAAACAATAGAAGATATATTGCAGTTAATAATAACAACTTACCGTCATGGTGAGACAGTAAATTGGATTATTTCAAATGTAATAAATATTCTGTGTTAAAGACAATCAGAAAAAGTAATACACAGGATGATCTTAAATTTTATAATGAAAATAAAAATAGTTTAAAGAAAGGTAAAAAAAGAAACACGCACTGCCAAGCATAACTATACAATGAAATTGAGTAATTCAATAGAAAAACCTCGCAAATTCTGGAAGTTAGTAAAATATGATGGCAAAACCATTAAAAAACCAAAAACTTCTCGTCATTAGTAAAAGTGTTGTAACTCCAACTTCAAGCAAACTATTTTATGATAAATTAATGACGGGACAAATGCCACATCAGAGAGTTGTATCTGTCCAATACAGATACAGATAAATGATCCATATAATTACAGAGGAATATCTCTCGTTTTTGTTAATAGCAAAATGTTTTACTCCATTAGGAATAATCGATTATGTAAATGGGTATCTACAAAACAATCACATTAATGAATCTCAAGCCGGATTTCGGAAAGGTTATTCTCCAATTAATATTCACGTTGCATGCTATAATCCAAAACTATTTATCGAGAAAATGTGGACGTCATACATATATTCATTAAGTCCGAAAAGGAATTTGATAATGTTTCACATAAAGCCTGTTTGAAATGTTAGCACGTAAAGGAATGTCTTTTTTTTTCTGAAAGTCTGTTGAGCATTATTAAAAACTATTGTGTGAAAGTGGGATATTCCCGTAGGTGTTACTTCCCTTATTCAAAAGGCACTCGAGAGAGAGAGAGAGATTTAAGCTCGCAAATGATTTTTGATTCATTTATAAATGATATTTGTGTATATGTCATGAATAAATAAAGTGAATGTTATAGCCACTAACATTCCTTATATCATAACATTAATGTACTCGCAGATGATTTAGCAAGCCCGTTTGATTACGTCATACATTTACAGAGACAAATAAATGTTAATGAAGGCTATTCAAACAATGTTAGTACGTCTATGAATCTAAACAAGACTAATGTGGTAGTGTTTAGAAATATTGGGTCTCTGAAAAAAGTCATGAAACCGTATCCATGCTCAACATCATCGTGTTGAAGCCTTTGATTACGCTTTATCATAAAATGACCACTAGGGGTCTAAAACTAATATATATATATATAGATTCACCTTTTAGTTTCGCAATGTTAAAAACTCGTTTATTATTTACACCTTCCGTGTATAAATTGTTTTAAAACATTCACCTTTTAGTTCCGCAATGTTAGAAACTCGTACATTATTTTCATATTCTTAAT
>JAUELF010257113.1:0-33529 GCA_031471495.1 Clinocardium nuttallii
CGTCGTAATATCATTGGTTAAATGACGTCACGCTATTGAAATAAACAATGACGTCAGAGGTCATGAAAGGTCGATCGATTCATGCAAAATGAACATAATTTAATTGTACAGAAAATCAAGTGAGAATGTAAATATATTATTATAATTATCAATCCACACAACAAGGAATTCGACATGCAAGTTGATAAATAGACCGAATGCGTTACTAAGGTGTAATTGAATATAAATTTCAGAATTGAAATGCAGGAAAGATCCAATTGTTAATGGGTCAATCATTTATGTTAACACATGAAACCATTTTGAAATTATTATGCAAAGGTAGGCATTGCCTGATTTAACAAATTCACGTTTGTCGAATTTCCGAGGCATTTTTATTATTTGATATATGTGTACACGGAAAGCACCTAAAAGCAATATAGAACCTATGTATAGATGAAAGTATAATAATTGACAATGGTTGGAAATATTAGTACAAATGATCCTCGTGAACAAGTTTTGTCAAAGATCATTCGCTGTGTGTTCATTTCGGGCAATGTTAAGCTGATAGTCAATAAGCACAGCGTCATGTCACCGCTGCTCGTCAGAACTGTTTTAGCAACGGTGGTTCAGTGTAGCTGCGTAGAATAACCATTTTCTTCTCATCTTTTAATTCGAATAGTTCAGAAAGTTAAATCTGATATATATTGTTAGTAGTTGTCATAGCAATAACAGTATGTATAACTTATAAATAGACGCTTTTTCGTTTGCTAAAAAGTAACTTTTTAGAAAAAATAACTTGCGATATGCAGCGTTTCTTTCTGATATGCACCAGTTTTATAAATAGTAACAGGCGAAGACCGGGGAATCCGATGAGCCGCCTATTAATATCCGTCGCATTTATCCGTACGCTACGGAATTATCCGAGGCGCGTTCCGAATGACCACGGAAACTTCCGAAGCTCGTTCGGATGATCATGACTGCTTGGTCAATATAACTCAAACTGTACATAACTGCTCCTTGAGTGGTCCTCTGTTTTCTTTGGTCAATATAAAAACAATATGATTAATTGAGGGTTATATAATAAAACAGTTATGGGCTTTTCAGCTGTTATACATGATGTTGATATGTACCAAAAATCGCCAAGGTCAATAATGATTGTTTTGTTGCATATCACATCATGTATAACAGCTGAAAAGTCCATAATTGTATAATATAAATAGTATCTGATCTTAAATGTAATAAACTTCAAAAACCTACTTAAATCAACAGAGAGGACCCTGAGAAAAGGTAGTGCGATCCCCAATATAAGCCAGTTCTATATTTGATACGTAATCCTAGGGTTTGAAAAGTATTCATTGTCGGTTTACGACTTTAAAGTATAATATAGCCAAATAAAAAGAAGAAGGGTTATGATTATCTCTGCTACATGATGCTCTTGCATTCCTTCCAAGGCACACAGTTATTTCTCCTGACTTCAGAGACATACCATTAAAACTATATAGATGCACCCTAATATATGTTTAGAGAGGGCTTTCCTATCATTAATTCAATTGAACTGCCAAAGAAGCTTTTACCGCCGCACAATAACCAATAATTCTAAGCGGATCTGAGCACTAGAGACAGTAGCTAATTTCCTACGAGTCACGCCAACTTAAAAGGGTGATATATCGTAAAGATAAATATTCCTATATATCCCTGGACTTTCAAGATTCCACATTAATGTGTTATCGATGCCTTCAACAGGGAATTCATATATACAGGACTTGGAATATATGAACAGTGCTCGAAGAAAACTTACATCAACGCATTTGCGATTAGTAAAGATCCCGATCAGCATGCGCTTCCGTCCAGTCTAGTGTGACATACAGTGTTCACCTCTTTATTACAACAAAGTCATATTTGACGGAAATGTTCTATTGCGTCAGATACATACATTTGTCGTATGGATGAGCAGGCAGATTGTAAAGTACGCTGGTCTTTTATACGCTAAGGCTGTAAAACATGGCAATATATGATGTTTGCCATTGAGTCGTTCTGTAATTTATACTGGGTAGTTTAGTGGCTATATGTCTAAATGGTAAACGCTCTCATTAGACTGTAAAACAGGACTTCGCAGCTCACCAACTCTATACAACACCTTCGCTCCGCATTGACTTATTTTGTGTAAGGTACACACCTTACTGTCCATTGGTGGTTATCGTTCCGTATTAGTGAAAGGAAGCACTACTGAGTGAATAAATAGTTTGTTTGCATGTGTATGTTAAAGTCTATAACGTGGCTGCTCTGAAGACCATTTTTGGCTTGACGTTGCTGTGTTCAACATTATCAGACAGGACTATTGTGTTAAGAGGTATAAAAAATAAATATTACACATTGAGACTGCCTTTTCTTCATGTGACATCTCTCCTGAAAGTTTCTCTTTGTATCGTATCACTGCTTTACGTGAAGGACAAGTCAGAGTTCTTGCAATAATCACATCACATGTCAGGTGTGTGCCATTGATTCACAACATTCGAAGCACAATTTAAAATACTTATTCATTGCAATCATGTGTCAATATAAATAAACATATATTTAATTATTAGATAAATCTATTGTTATTTTCGTTTAATGATATCCGAGGAAGGGCAATCCGTTGTAGGTTTAATCAAGCAAAACTCATTAGTAGGGAGTGTGTCTGCACTTCTGATTGAAATTATTCATTATACATTGAACATTACTGACAAGCCATGCATTCGCGTTTTTTGTTTAGATATATCTATTCCCCATTATCGGATAAGAAGAACAGATTTACACGTTGAACCATAGACATATAATTGAACCAATACATATACTGAGATAGTGCTATTAAGAGTCAATCTAAGACAATTTCGTGTCCTTAAAGCTGTTACTACTGCGTGATAAAGAGTGTATTCCTGTGTATCTAAGTAATGCGGCCATAACTTCTGGTCCACTACTAAGTGTAAACATATGTGTTATCCTTAGCTCGAGTCTCGCCAGACCCTTCGTTTTCGAAAGAAGACATAACACTAACAGACGTTACTATAACAGTTTTAATCGAACACAACTGGTACCAATTCGACGGATACTTGTTAACAGAAGTGTTACACTAACATACAAGCTAAGTGTACCATTTCATTCAGAGAAGTGTAAGGGCTATCTCTTCTCACAGTGACTATTGTTTTATCTGAAATAGAATTAACTCCTGAATGCATATCATAATTATATTGTGCCACATTAATCTACCGGAGAATGCTCTATAATCATTTGCGAGTTCGGACACATTCCGAACTGCCGCAAGAGCCGTAATGATTATCCGAAAAAATCCATGTGAAGAGTGGTACACTAACTAAAGATTATATATAAAGTTTTTTTCTACGGTGGACTTCTCCTAGAGTTTCTTTTATGTATCAACCTTTAACGCAAACGACGAAAAGGCAAGTGAGCATATATTCCCGATATCTACATTGTCCTCGAATGGTCTTTACACAAGTTACCATAACCTCGTACAATTATTTTTCACCGTTTACTTATACTCCCAAACAAAATGCAAATATGTGTACCAAGGGTTTACAGTTGGCTTTACCTCCGATGCCAATCATGAAAACCTTACATGGAAGGGCTAAAGGTTATAACTGGCATTCACGCCATCGAAAAGCACTATTTACAGTTACGTCGATATCATTGCCGTATCAGAGAAGATTGATATATTGTCAAATATCGTGTAACCTACGACCTCCTTAATTCGTATAGATGTCTATGTTTCATCTGTGTGTTACACTCATTTGAATTATGTCGAGAAATAAAAGCGTCATTGCTAAACATTAAGACAACAAAACAAAAACAAACAGTAGGTCATTGGCTTTTGGCCGACTTAGCTTTAAATAAATCCGTTAAAGAGTGATCACTAAAATCCCGAATTGCCAGGCACGGACCATATAATATGTTTTCCCTTGGCACCCAATTGTAAGCAAGATGCTCCATTAAAATAAGCAAATTAATCGGGAAAAGTGAGTTTGGGTCTTGGTTAGTTTCTGCGAACAGTAAATACTCGGGCGAGTGCTTGAATCGTCACAGTCTCATCGTAATCGTCAATGTCAGCCTGTATGTACAACATGTATAATAGCAGATTCCGCATTCGATACAAAGCTTTACAAGTAACCGATCGTTATATATAATTTCTTTATGTCAGGTCAATGGCAAGATCTATGAGTCTATAATAATGGCTTTCCTCTAGATTTACTATACTGTTCTTACAGAAATATTGACAATTATCACAACGGAATGTCCGATAAACTACCACAGATACACGTGGGAATTGTATCAGAAACAATGTCCATCATAACCGTGGCTCACAAAAACAAAGTAATTTCATTACGGAAACGTGCCAGATAATCGATGCGGAAGGCCAAACATAAGGCAAGAAGATTCTAGAGGTTATATGTGATAAATTGCAACTTGACAGTGATTAGACCGTAAATGCGAATCGGACACGGACCTGGTTATTTACTGAACAGCAAGGCGTTAATTGTCTTAGGTATAGATGGTAGTTAGAGGCAATTCTCATTGTCGCCTTGCGGTACGTTATACCCATTGGGTCAATATCGAGTCAGCATTTTTTAGAAGAATGTTTACGTTGACATATTAAAGCGACCTTGGATTAAACGATATAATAAGTCCGCCATATTTCGTAAAACAATTGATCTTGAACGACAATGATCTGAACCTTGTTTTACTGTCTTTCTTCCATTTAGAAGACCTACTATACAAAGACAATGATTTGGTTTATTTATTTAAGTTTGAGACCGTTTTCAACATTAGTTCAGTAATATGACGGCAACAGCTACAGTATACATGACCCCTGGATAAACTAAGCAGTCATAGGTTATGAAATAAGTATCGCCCAAGGGCACTCCACCATGACTGCCGCCACGGTGTATGGAATCCAGAACGCCCTGTTCAAAATCACCGAGACTAACCGCTCGGCCGCGGTGGATTACGATGGGTGGGGGTAACCGGGGTTGTAGTCAGATTTGTCTTTCACAGTTGTTAGGAGGTTAGTAGCGGAATTCAACAATGAAAAAAAAAAATGTTTGACTAGCACTCGCCCAAATGCTGGGTATGTTAGACAATTCTAAAGATGACCTATTGTAAGTACTTCGGCATCATTAGGCATCAGGACAAAAACACCATCTGGTAAAACAAAAAATATAGTATCATTCTTTATAAACAAGCATCAGCGTTTAAATACTTCGTACAGTGTGCAATCTACTCATTATAACAATTACGTGTAAACATATCTTTGAAGGGTTCTCTTTTTTGAAAACCGCGTTGCATTCGTTCAGATTTCTGAAACGAGCAACATTTTGCTGGTTTTTTATATACTGTTTTCACTGCCTTGCTTTATATCATAAACTATATAAATAAATTACGACGTGTATAGTCTATACACAAATTAAGCATTAATCAACATACTGATTATATTTCTTGTACAAGCCGATTTGCAAGACTATAAAATTATCTTACACATTTGGATAAAAAGTATACCTTGCTTCCGTCTTCATCTAAAATTTAAATGATTGGAAATGTGTGCACACACCTTTGCTTTCGTTAAAAAGAAGAATATAAGCATAATATCTTTATCACCTATAACTGTGACTGTGACTTTATAATCATCACCTATAACTGTGACTGTGACTTTATAATCATCACCTATAACTGTGACTGTGACTTTATATTCATCACCTATAACTGTGACTGTGACTTTATAATCATCACCTATAACTGTGACTTTATAATCATGGATTTTAAATTACAAACTGTATATGAACAGAGTACGAAACCTTTATAATTTACTTTGATGTACCAATTAAGATCAAAGTACTCAGTTAGTTTAAACTTATTTGTGTTAAATCGATTGCGAAACAAGCTTTTAGCGTATATTAATCACGCTTGATGTCTGCTTCCTGGATACGTAACTAGTACACGCGCCGTTTGTGTGGGAAATCCCAAAGGCAGAACCTGCTCACCACGGAATTCGAACCCAAGACCTTTGGTATTAGAGACCGACGCTTTACCTCTCTACCACTGTCTTCCACGAGTATTCAGTGTAATTCACAAGGAAACTATTTGGTATTTGTGTTGCTTGTTAAAAGGATAAACACTAAATACAACAAGGAACTCAGTCAATTTACCACATCAGGTTTCCCAAAAGACTAATCAAAAAGCCTGTACGATGCCCGTATCGCATAGAAAAAACCTAACGGAATGTCACAAGGCCAAAATAATGTCATTATAAGTACGTATTTGCTAATCGCTTCATTATACCGACGAACCTTAGGCATAACAGAACATATTTTGCTTTATTGATTACAACAAGTAAAATCTAACTACTGTACGAGTATAGTGATACAGACATGAGCTTACATTTGCTTGTCATACATTTTAACTATATATACAAAGCGTTTGGAAATTATCGAGAAGAAATTATACTACGTTTTTAAGCGATATTTTACAGGATATGTTAAATGTTACATTTATAAGAAATGTATACGCTCGATTACAACAATTTTGCTATTCAATACTGTAAATGATGTAGTCTGGGTATAAATTGAAAATATAAACAAGTGAAAGCACATGTATCGGGCAGTTTATGTAAACATTGTATTATAATAAGCACCAAGCCCCTATTGTATTGTAACCGTTTCAAACAAGTTTTATATGATAGCACTAAAGGAGTATTAAAAATAGGTCATTGCAAAACGGAAACAATGTATGAAAAGCTAAGATATATGTGTATTTATGTAGTACAGTTTCATATAAACGCTTCAGTCAGATGTTGTAGAGGACCATTTGCCAATTTTCAATTTAAATGTTTATTAACCTGTTCAAGATTGTTAATATTTGCTCTACTCCAGCCACTTTTCAAATCCGGTGAATTTCATTAAGTAACTATTTTTATATGACATATCTTGTTTTTGTCCGGTTGGAAACAAAGGATCATTGACACGGCAGACGCATATCTAGACAATCAATGTTTTGGACGAGTAGATCCTAATTAATCGGAACAATATGTGACAGTCATATACAGAACTTTGACAAGATGTGCTTAAAATGGTTTATTATTTAAGCCCGTCTCACATATGACAAACATGTATGTGCAGTTGTATTTTTTGAAAACATGAAGGCAAATAAATGAAATATGTTTAAAAATGGAAGTCAAATGAATTAATCGAATTCACTTCATTGTAGCAAAAAGATAAACATCGATCCTTCTAAGCATTTTTCTCTTTTAGCACAATGTTTTAAAAAGTCTTCTGATAAAGGAGTGTCAAAATGTGCCTTGAGTGAATGACGTGTTTTTCATTTAGACTGCTACTCTACACAATTGTAGAAAGGGTGCTCATCAGAGACATAAACATATGCTACAAGTTCCGTAGATGCTAAAGGAAATAAGTTTGTTTTCTAACAGAATTAGACATAATGAAGTTCAGACAATTTCACTCCAGATCTTGGTCTTAAAAGAGGAATCCTTACTAACGGCTTGCTCAGCAAGCATTGGTCAACTATATGTAAGTTGTTTGATAATATATGTAAGTTGTGTGATGATATATGTAAGTTGTTTGATAATATATGAAAGTTGTTTGATAATATATGTAAGTTGTTTGATAATATATGTAAGTTGTTTGACGATATATGTAAGTTGTTTGATGATATATGTAAGTTGTTTGATAGTATATGTAAGTTCATAATATATGTTAGTTTGTTGAGCTAACCGAGTGATTGGTACTGTTAGACAAATATGAGAAAACCAATAGTGTAGGTCAAGTTTATTAGAGTGTGTTAGAACGTCTTACAGATACTTATGCTTATTTGTTATGTTTTTATGAAACGAGTCGACTGAAATAATATGACGCGATGCTTTTGCCGAGCGTCATATTCGTTTCAGTCGACGATTTTCAAAGAAACAATAACAAATAAGCACGAATGTAGGATCCTATTTATCACATAACACCGTAAATAGATTGTTCTCAATCTTTAGATAGACAAACCTTTCCACAGTGACCTAAGGTCACCCTGAAGTAGTCCCTATCAATAACCTTTTGATTTTACACAAAATTAGCAACAAGGCACTTATAACATTTCATTTATCGAGATGTATTCTCTAACAACAATATTTTTTAATAATTGCTGAAATTCAGAACAATTGTAAACAATATGCTGTCGTTTAAAGTGACGTCACAGTACGTCACGTATAAATACAAAAACAGCACACGTGCTGTGATTCGGCTTTTTATGTAACTAGTTATTTATGATATTTATGTCACTGCTTTATGCCACTCCTGGAGTGCAAGTTATGTGATAAAACTAGTTATCAACCTTAACCAATCTACAATTATGCACCTAGTCGGTTTCAATTAGACTACACCAATAAGTGAAAGTAGTTCGTGTAGGTTGAATATTTTTGGAATAGTCGGTGATTTAAATTGTGTCTTAAAATGGGATAAAAAGTGTGTCTTACATATTTAGTGTATTCAGTTTTTTAATGACATTGTGCTATGTACATGCAGCTCTAATAGTCATATCGCGAATACCATATGTTTCTGTTTCCATTTCAATATACATGCTTACGATACACATCTATTTATACTTCCTCTCAGGAGCGCATCTATGACAGGTTGAAATGTATAATACCGTGTCGCAGATTGTGAGTTATAAAATTAGCTATCGTGTTATGTACTAAGTGTTGTACTGAGTGTTACTTTGACATTTGATTTTGACAACAAACCGTGATCCATGAAGAAACCGTAGTGTAAAGCCATTAGTAGATCAGTTTACAGATCGATACTACTTGATTTCTCCTGTATGATGATACTTCTTTGACCAAAAAAGCAAACAGTTCATACCCACATCTGACTACACGGACTGACTACACAGACACGCACTCAGTACTTACTATGATTTTTTGTAGCCACGAAATCAAATTTATTTATATATATCCATCTTTGAATCCGAGTTAAATACTGGACTTGAAAGAAAGTGGTCACTGGCATAAGATTATAATTTGTCAAGAGACCTTACAGGAACATGTTTATTAGAACTATCGTTGCATGGCTAGAACAAATAAATGCAAAATTGTAACAATCTATATATTTTCAAAAACCAAGATTGGTCTAACCTGTACGTTAGTGATCATAAATCATAATGTTATTTTCCAAAGAAACCTTTGGGCACATAACACAGCTCGGCTGCCAAATCGATTGACCTTGCTAAACTTCCCTATGAACCCAGAATCACGACTAAATATACAAAATATCCATGGGCCACACACACGACGTAATAACATCAAGAGTAAATTTGTTACAATCGATATACAAGACCCTTGTTCAAGACGACAAAGTTGAAGATAATAATGCAGGAGTTTACTTTGGTGATGTATATATACCAAAGTTTCTTTATTAATATTGTTATAAAATCACGTCGTTCTCTTCTTGATTTACGGAAGGTATATTATGTGATAAATATATCGTTTTGGTATGAGCATATGCCTAAATACAAAGGAGTGGTTAGTATATCTCAATCACTTGGTAGTGCTTTCCTGAATATAAGTTTATGAGAGAAAAAAGTGTCGATTCGAATAATTGGTTAATGGAATGAATACAGGTGTTAGACATTACATTCACAAAGTATATATACGCGGTGCTCTCCCAATAACACAACCATGATTTTATTATTACACGTTTACAGAAAACACTTCAGTGCGTATAAATGTACAAAACTGGATACTGCTTTTTTAAACCTTTCTTTATGAAACAGTGAAGAGCCAGATCATACTGCGCGGATACGCTGGATAATTTGCGTCTACACACATACCTCACAGTTCGCTTTCGCAATACCCGACTCATATATATATTGGTCGTTGTTCCATACATGTATAATTTTGAATGACACAAAGGAATATACGACTTCATCAAAGTTATCATAAAAACAAAGCTGTCAGTTTGACCTGAAAACCATAGAAATTAATCTAGAAAAAACAAGGAATTAGTTTTCATGGTTGGAGTTCAATTAAAAGTAACTAACTCAACTTTTACATGTATTTATCATCCCTAATCCCGATCACCACTTTCAAAAACATGACAATTTATTTCAGTATTCACCAACATACACATATCGCTGTTTGTATATATGACAATTTATTTCAGTATTCAAGCCCGGCTGCAAGAAAAAAGTCAGATCATACTGCGCCATCTTCATATATTGCAATATACAAACTTAAATGTAATTCTTGTTTGGTTTTTTAAGATTAAAGCTCTAAGCTTTCGTTCAAATCCTTTTCGCACGTGTTGTATATATTGTTGAGTGTCTGCCTTACTATATCGAATACATAAGAACTAACTAACTAAAGCTTCATGTCGTGTCTCTATAGGCATGTCATGTTTATGTAAGACATGCTGTGTGTTAAGTATTAATAGGTTGCCAGTTGTCAACTTGTAGAAGTTTCATCACAATTTGTCAACCCGTATTGACGCATCCACAATTTATGTATTTAACTACCATTATCATTAGTCAAGGGTGTTGCTGACGCTATCAATGCCCCAATTTGAAATTTAATTAAGTTATCAAAACTGTAATGTATTTAATCGTGAGTATTAAACCCGTATCGTGCAAAGCATTATAGACAAAACAATCTAATTCCAAATAAAGAAAATGCTTTTTAGACTACATAATACTGACGCGAAGTACAGAAATACAATTTTATAAAGCATGAAAATAAGATTTTAAAGAATCGTACATGTATCTTATTTAATGCAATTTTAATGTTACCGCGATAGCACACTGTTTCTAAGGACATTTGGTATAGTAATTCCTAAAATATCAAATAGTATCGCCAATGTTCAAACGTTATTTCTCGACTAAAAGGGTGTAATGTCTGCAGGTAGGCAGGCAGTTACCTAGCATGCACATGCGGGAAACATGCCGTTTGTATTTGGAGATGTATAGTGTACCTTTGCCTGACATGAACATCAGTTATCATAATTGTGCCTGTATCTTCACTTAAAAGAAAACGTTCTTTGAAGAGTGTTGTCTTTTTTCGTGTTAATGCAAATTCATTTCGAACATATAGTTTACTTGGTGATGACCTATCGGTAAATGTACCCTGCTTTTGTTTCGAAATCGAATACGTCAATCACTCTTGCCTTCAGCTAATTTGATAGGAATGTTCTAATGTGGACAAGAAAGTGTATCTAGTATTCCCGATGGGTTAACGAACTGTTGGAACCTGATTTTATCGAGACAGATGGTAACGATAATTGACACATCCTGTAAAGGTTCTGTTCCGTGGTCAGATACGCCATGGTGAATTACGTTAACATGACGCTTTACGAGATTAATTCTGATCGTATTAGAATTATCTCTATCGGTCGATTTATGGCAAGCAATTGTTGGAAGTAGGCAGATACAATGATTGTTGAAAAAGTCAAATTGAAATAAATAATTACAAGAACGTCTTCTGTTTAATAGGTATTTCGCACCATTATGTTCAAATGAAGGACTACTGAACGCGCTTCTTAAATCATACAACACGGAAAGATAGATGTGTAGTCAAACTTTTGTCCTTCGTTATTTTCCGACTGCCTGATCCATGTCAGATGTACTTAAGCAAAGGCATAACAGGATCAATGCTTATCAAAAATCGGTAATACAACGGTAACGACGAATTAGCTCTATGCTATAGTACATTAAAGTCTATTCCTTTTCAGATGTTTCGAAATACCTTCATGACATTTTAACAATCATTGACTACCTATGAACTTATTGATTTTAATCGTTGCCCTATCAGAAAGTCAACTTACTTTTAAAATCATATACACTGATTTACCTGTGCCAGGCACATTATTGTGTTGTCCTTTTAAGATAGACCTAATCATTGGAAAACCGCAATGTGTACGCATTGTCATTTACCCTTTCCCTGTGATATCGAACGTATCGATATTCTTGTAGAATGAAACAACCATTAACATAGTTTATAGGGACCTGTGCAGTTTAGTCGATAGCACTATGATGTAGGGCTCTCACATCAACACTCTTTAATTTAATGAAATGCGATGCCTTTTTTGTCTTCCTCAATCTTCAGGGAATAGAAGACAAATGATAGTCTGGACAACTGTTTAAGGTCCGGTAACTGTTGTACTTGTGTCTCAGTTTTGCACATTATCTGTTGTATGTTCACTTGCAATAATCCATCATCAGTGTTTATATAAATGACAAACCGAGGACCCGGGGGTTTCCCAATATAAGTTAACACATATCCAGCTACATCATTTAAATAAAACTGCATCTTTATGTTCAATATTGAAGTACATAAGTTCTGTGCTTCAACAAAGCGACACTAAGTTAGTTGAAATTGGATAGGTAAATTATTATGACGTGACTGCGAAGAGATGAGACTTGTTCAGTGATGCTGAAGGAAAATCGTACTTAGCGTGATGTGTAGATGAAGATCTGCCTGATCATCGTTGCCATCAGATTTTAAAATAAATTATTTTAACCATCTATGATAGTACAGGTTGATCTAGTTTTACACTTGTCGAACATGCCCTAAGGTTGGTTTTCCTAAAACGCCAATAATTTATGACCGGATTTTTTCTAGTTTGTTCCGGTCCTTCCCAATTTGCATTAGTATTTTCAGTGGCTTCCCTGTGTGTCTTAGTTTATTTCTAGTTTGTCCTGCCCTTCCGGATAAGTCGTAGTTTGTTTTTGTGTTGATCTAGCCATTCCCGACTTGTTTTAGTTTATTTCTAGTTTGTTCATGCCGTTCTTAATTTGTTTTAGTTTATTTTTAGTTTTTTTCCTGTCCTTCTCGATTGTTCTTAGTACATTAATAGTTTGTTCCTGTCATTCCCGATTTGTCTTACCTTATTTTTCGTGTGTTCCCGTTCTTCCCGATGTGTCTTAGTTTATTTCTAGTTTGTTATTGTCCTTCCAAATCCGTTTTAATTTATTTAACGGTTCAATCAGGGACGTCTTATCTATGTCCCTGGTTCAACGTTGTTATTTATGACTTGGACAAACACTCATCTTCTTAGATCAATTCATTAGCGTGCATTATCACCTTGACATATGTAACTCAAGGTATATAACTTAGTTCACCCAGCAAATTATGTTCGCGGTATTTGATGCTATTGCAAACTTTAATATTAAATGTTTTAAATTACATATCTAGCAAATTTACAATAACAAATTAATCGACGTCACATGTGTAACAATCGATATTCAGAGGCATTATGTTGGGAAATGTTCTTACACTTAGACATAAGTACATTTATAATTACTTCTAGGGAATTAAAAACAACTTCTAAAAGAATCTAAAGCATAACACAAAGGATAACGCCTGTTAGCCAACCGTATTTACATATGTTAGAACTGCTCTTAGTTCGCATTGCTTGTTAATATACAGCAAACCGAGCTAGACGCACCTTTCAAACGATAATGAACACCATAATTCATAGACACATTCCGAGTTTCTATCATTTTCTGTATCACAGAGAATATTTTCAAATCGTTTTGTATTTCTATATTCACCCTAGTATCGTGTCATTTAACATTTATCTTACGAGACGAACCATCGTTATTAATCTTGAACAAAAGTAGAATTGTAGATATATTTTGCTTGGTGAGTTATATACATGTTATAAATGTGACCACATCGGAGAACGATAGCTGTTTTTTCACTACAAAGGCGGGCGCTTGAATCACGAAAATATAGCACTATGTGATAGAATCACATACGGTTTATTGCAACTGTTTTATAAGGATGAACTTTTGATAGTATGTTTAATGTATTTCGGAAATGTATAAGCATGCGCAAATAATCTTGCTTTCTAAAATGATATGAAAATTCCAATGACTTGTCTAGTTATAGTTATGTTTGTCTTTTAGTATTGTACATGTCAAACTGCTGAATATTCATTTAAACAAGATGTCTAGTTGTTCAAGTGAATGCCTTATCTATTGAGTAAAGACGTGTACATGTAGGAAATATTTCAGCCTTTAATCGATAGATGTTCCTCGGATACTTTTAAAATTAGATAATGTTTAGGAGGATACGCCCACTGTCCGCTTCAGATGACTTACCTCAAACTAATATAACAATAAAGTGTGTATTGGTTGTTATTTTATATTTCTTTATAACATATAAGGATTGACTGGTATCGGTAGTTAAATATGTGTTACTGTAAAACATATTGAACAAGGTGGGATTTTACACAAGTGTGGAATTTCATGCTTAATACCTTTCCAAATTGTTTCCTTTTTAGAAATGGTTTTAAGCAGATGAAGGATAACGAAAAACCCATTTGCGCTATGGCAGACGGAGGTTCTTTATTGGCCCATCTGGGATAATGGAAACTAGTTTAGAATTACTACCTAATAGTGTATGCTCTTCACAATATTACCGTGGCTTCCTTTATGGCACATTTCTTCCGTCAGAATTTACGATGCTGTTGCCAAGCCTCGAAACACAGAAACCTTATGTCATGGAATAAACACTTTCTATTTCTAAATAAATTCTGACTGCCCTCGTCATACATTAGTAATATGCATTTATGGAGTATGCTATCTTTAGAAAAAAGGTAAAGTATCGTTTGTTTGGGAAGGAATTCTATATTTTGAAGTTTTGTTCGAAATGTTGTACTGTAACGCTGGAACAATAACCCTTATCATTGATTTGACAAACACTAAAATATCGGCCAATTTACAATTATAAACTGAACAACTCACTCGTACTGGTTGCAACTAGCGCAGTTTCTTACATAGAACTACGTACGAGGATGTTCCGAAACGACTTTGATATATACATATTGACTCTGAATGTGGTTTGATTTCGATATTAAGTAAAACGAAAATAGATTCCTTGTCAAGAAACTACAAAGACTGTTTTCGTTATTTGTTTAAACATTTACATTTCACGAACTGCGCATGGTTATTGCAAATGTCATACTTTAATTGCCTTGGTTACTTTGGGTCGTATAATATTAGCATTTAACCAGTGCACAAGGAGTATTTTTCGATTCAGGAGAACATTCACGCACGTATATATCCCAGACATAAAGATGATAGCTAAAGTATCTCTGAAATAAAATGGGTATGCATATACACAGGCAAACGTCCAATTAATATGTGATTCCGGTCGCAATGGCTTGCGTGTCACTTGGCTGTTAAATATATGCATATTTGATGTATAATTCTTAGTCAGAAAATCTGAAATTGTTGAGGATGTTAACTTCGAAAATCGAATCATAGTACGATCCACAACAGACGTTTTCGGGTCATGAAAAGTTATGAAATTTATAATTACTAATTACAACCGGTAGTTCCATTGGTCACCCTGTGGTATACTTCCACACGATTTTACCAAGTAGTGGTCAATATTAACACAACACAACTTCTCTGAACATGTTTTTCCAAAGATGATTTATTTCCTAGTGGACCATAATTTCTCTTTGGGTAAAGGTGCCGAATCGATCAGTTGTGATATTGTAATATATTTTGCAGTTAACTTGAAAATACGTCAAAAAAATACGAACCTTTCTGTAAACATTGTCACCAACAACAGCGAGATGTGTTGTTTTCTCTTTTCAAATCACATTGTTTGTCGTCATCTAAATCTGAAAATGTGTTGCGGTCAATTTGGACATATCCAAAACTCCGTCTACCTTTGTATATTGAATACGGTTAAAGACATGAAATAATAATTATTTTCAGCTCATTCATATGATATATGGTAATACCGTAGGGTGTATTTCAAAACAAAACTATATATTATGAAATACAGTGATATATCAACTGAACACTAACTCCTATGGAACCCAAAAATCATTCAGTTATTATCTAGTAGGAAACGTAAGAAAATTGCATTTCATTTTTTTCGGTTTCAAAAGTCATTAAAACATTCCTACTGATTAATGGCAAATACATGGTGAGAATTATATGGATAGCCTTCCTAGATATAGCTGTTTTGAAACAACCACTCAAATGTCAAAGAGAAAGTATTGGTTTTGTACTGTTTTAAAACACGTGTTTATTGTTGTTTGCTTGATACCAAAGCAGTACCTGCACCGAGCTTTTATCGAATCGGGAGCTTTGGATGATGAGGACATAGCCAAACCCTCGCATCAAATCGGAGATTGAATACAGTGAATTTTCCTAATAACAATTGTGCGAGGATCAGTGACTGTAGTGGTATTCTCTTCAAGCGTTTCTTTCATAATCACTAATCCGTCATGTCGTACATTGCCATGTAACTGCATCTTGTGTCTGTAGATTACTTTTAAAAACAATATATATTATAATCGGCAAATGTAATTGCATTTACTATCTTCTTGGTGTGTGTTCATTATGTTGTAAATTTTAGACCATATTAAGTTGATGGTTCTGTTTGCTATGAAGAAACCAATCGCATTTATCGATGATAACAATAATATATATACACTATATTTGTATATGTATGTACTTTAATAGTTAAAATCGACACAAACATGTGACACGCGTATCCTCTGTAAGGGTATTACCACATCGGATCAGGGTTCGATGAAGTTTATGTTGTTCTTACCAATGACATGGGATTCAAAGTGCATGTAACTTTAACTAGATTGAACTTTCACAGAAATACAATAAGCTGATACTAAACTATCAGTCACGTGAATGTGGTAAGACAGTTCCTAACCCTTTCCCACATACAACAAATTTGCAGAAGACGGCTTTGAAAACATATGGCCACACATACGGAATATCTCTATAATTGAAAATTTAATTATTTGATAAAGTTGAAAACATTGTGACAAAAGAAGAAATTGCTAATTGTCACAATGTTTTCAAAACTCGTCAGGCGTCAGAAAGCGTATGTATGTAGGGAAGGGTTATATTTTTCTAACAGCAATAAAACGAGATGGCTGTCTCAAGATAAGATATATCACATGTTATACATGGAGTATGACAATCGCCTCAATAGTGACAAGTCTAATGAATATTTAAAGTACATTAAAGTGCCTATAGTTTATAGAGACCTTTAACTTAAATTGAAATATCAAACCAAAAGGTGGGATGTTAATTCTATATGGGCTGTTTCTTTTTATTTTGGGTTTAATTGACCATCCATAACAGTTATAATTTTATGTAAACATATACATATGGACTTAAATGCTATGAATACGGACAGTACAGGCTATGTCGATATTTATGTCGATCCACCGGCTCCTTTTAACCCAGAACTGGATAGAATCGGTTACAATTTGTGTTTGTCGTTACTGATTTAACAAATGTTAAGTAGGGTTCACTTAACATCGTCCTCAACACATGATCATATATCTCAAATCTTACTTGGAAAACCAACGATTATTTGGAAGTCATTGAATCAAATACATTAGAATTATCCAATTTATGACCGATTCTATTCTAGTTATCTTTAAACGCCTGTTTCATACTTTTGACAAATTTCTATGAATCATTTTAAAGCTAATTATAAAGCTGTCCCTAAACCCATCCTGAATACAATCATTTTACGAAATGGCTTCTATCTAATATTACCATGAGGATAATTTAGCGGAGAGTGACGTTTGAAATTGACACGTTATGGGACTTTTATAATTACTAATTTATTTTATAATTGATATGTTCCTTTCCTGGTAAAGCCGTTACAAATAAATCGCTTAACAAACTGATTGGATTTATTTCAGCCGAAAGGGCACTTTGACAGCCTCGTATGAAGGTTAATATGCGGGAACTTATAATGTTCAGCTAAGAGAAACATCGGTAAATTCAAAACCTAACCCGAATCTTCAGACTTTACCTGTTTAAACATGATGGTCTGTCTAAATTTAATTTTGGGTGTAGAACCGGATTATATCCCCGTTTTTGGGGGTGGTCATTATTGAGTGACCGTGGGAAATGCACATTTCCTAGCTTAATATGTGGGTGTCACTAAGGGATCACGATTACTTTTTCGTCGCCTCGATATCACTGCAATACGGTTCGAAAACTTAACTTATTTTCAAAAACACATTTCAGTGCTAATGGGATACAAGTTGTTATTAATACGGGGTTTGAACACTTTATGTTTGCTATTGCACGGCATTGATTAATGATTGAAGTTCTTTCTATATATGGTTGTCATTCATTTGGTACGTGTACTGAAATGTAGTAGTAGTAGTAACATTTTAATAGGAATAAACGCTGAAAGGTTTCTGAGCGTTCCTAGGACGCTTGATAAATTCACAAACTCGTTATAATCCATATGAACGCACATGTGTCAATGCACAGTGATCTAAACAATATGAATGTATACACTAAAACATATTATGGAAGCTATTGAAGAAAACGTCCACTAACTGTTGATATTATATACATTTCCGGGCATATACATGCAAATTAAAATCCGCATGTGACTGTCCCAAATATGATGATGGTACGTCACTGAACCAATATTGTATTATAAATGGGTTTATTCTTTGTATGTAAAGAACTCACATGGGTTAAATATGTATGGTGATATATGTTGGGCTGTTGGGAAAATCTATTGTCTGTTGTCATGATTTTGGTAAGACTTGCTATACGACATGTAGCTATGTCTCTTGTAAACATATCTACTAAAGCAAAGTTTATAACTGTCATTTTGTAGAAGTTAACTTGGTCAAATCATTGTTATACTTTGAAAGGTGTTTTACGCCGTTTTCAATTATAACGGTATTTCCTGAGTAAGCTTCGACTACTACTTGTCCCTTAAACCTTATACAAGCGATGTTTTGGTGATGGTAACTCCAACATCCTGAGCGCAAAGGAGAGAAATGCATTTCTACAACTTGTAAAGACTTTGTAAAGACTTTGTAAATACTTTGGAATGTCTCGGTGAGTGATCGAACACAGGACTTCCAACAACCGAGACGAATGCACTGCCATTACACAATAGTCCAATTAGTGCATTGTTCAGCATTCGTAATACATGTGTTATTTACTTTATCAAATAGAGACAACTCTGTTCAACGATTATACTTTATCTTAAATAGTGTGTTCATATTTATGCTTGGACCTATGCTATACATGTGATTTATGTGAGAAAAGGCTCAACAACTCGAACTTAACCAACCAAAAAACATTAAACAAACAAACGCGTAGGCGTTTAAGAAATGTTCGAGATATGAATATCAGTATCATATGAGGCAGTCTTTAAGTTCCGACATGGGAATATAACACGCTATTACGTCATAAATTGTCTATCCAGTTTATTTCTAGCAGCATGCCGTACATCCCTTAATTGGCAACGCTATTCTGTTCCCTATAAATGCCAAGACATCTTTTAACGAATCCCGTTATTAAATGTAAACGCATGGATATATTTTTTTATATAAGATGAAGGGAAACGTTTAGCGTTTGTAAGATATTGAACATATACTTATATTAAATGTATCCGGATTCTTTAATATAAGACAAGTCAAGACAAGGCTTGCAAATGATAAAATCATATCCATATTATCTGTAATTACACTGAGCCGCTTTGCATAACTATTTTGCGTAAACATGGTCGGTGCAAAAACTTACTGCGGGTAAAATAGGAATCAACTTTATTTTTTCGACGTTCAAATACAATTTCGTACACAACTGAATAGCATGTTCATTTGTTGTGTTCAGACTCCGTCTTTGTTAACTTAACCGCACGTAATATTCGTGCCTGTCTCTACGTATTTTGGTCAGAATTATCCAAAGAGTAGAACAATATTCACAGATAAAGAAGCCATGTCACATGGACGCAAGAACATGCTTTTCTACATCAAACAAGAAAAGTCTCATTATAAGCAAATTCGTCGTTGTCAAAATCCTTTCTCAAGACGTCTGCTATAGAGGCGTCAGGAAACGTCTGTACGTGGGAAAGGGTTAAATATTAAGTTTCAAAGCCGTATACATTGAAAACATCTAGTTATAAACATGTTACACACGAAACATGATATTCTCACAATTAAATGAATTAAAAGGCATTACGATATTCTCACAATTAAATGAATTAAAAGGCATTCCAATCAGCAGTGCATACGCTTATGCATGGGTTTTATTATGTGTCAGAAAAGGAAATAACGCTAAAAATATTAAGTCCTCCTTTCTGCCACAATCTTTATAAAGCCATCTCTATGTCAAAACTCGTCTGTTTCAGTAAAAGGGAAAATATTCCAATTAAACATTCCTGTATATGTATCGAATATTAATTTATAGCAATGTTATCACCACCTTTAAGACCGAAACAATATTGATCCAGCAGGATTCAAATTAGACTGCAGGTAGTTACTGATTTATAATGCTCTTCACAGAATCCATGTATGTCACAAGTCGGTTTTCCTGTGGAGTAAACTCTTCTTAAATCGTTGTCTTTCCCCTTTGGGTACTTTAGCATGCACAAATAAATGGTGAATGTGTCGCCTTACGGGACATGGAATAATTCGCATATCAAATAAATAGTATTTGTAGTTTAACTGTGTATGAATACTAATCGTAGATATATATTTGACACGTGTATCTGAAACTTTTGGTTTCAAAAATGTCTTGCACGTATTCCTGTGGAGACAATCTACCATATTAGTACAACATATGTTGATTGATAAAAATGCATGTCTGCCATTTTATAGCTATAGTGAAAACCTGAAAAATCCCTGAATGTTTTCAAAAGAACTACATAGAAATGTTTCATGTGGAACCCTCTTATTTATGACTTCAATTAGCTTTACCCTTTAAACCGAACATGTTAGGGCTTATTTTGCCCCAGAAAAGAGAATCGACACTTGCCCTCGTGTGCCTCCTGTTAATTCATGCGGTGACTTTTTTAAACGTGCTTAATTGCATTTCCTTTCAGTAATTTATTTATGTTTCTTTTATGACTAGCATTTAGATTTCTTACACATTCATAGAGTAGTTATTGCGAAAAGACAATATAACACAATGTAGACTAATATCATCGCCAATGATGTTTAACATATCTTACATATTAATATTTAACCTGCAGGCTGATATGTTGCACAACTGTTATATGAGCCGTCCCGTGATAAAACCAACACTATGGCATCAGCGAAATGTATCGACCAGATCAGCCTGCACTGTCCGTGCAGACTTATCCGGGCCGACACATTCCGTCTCAGGGGGATGGATGTATAGAGTAGTGAATCCTGAAACAGAAAATCCACAGGAGGCGAAAGTGTCTATACGGGTCAGACTTCGCGGCATGTTTAGGCTGATCCGGGTCGATACTTTACGCAGATGCCACAATGTTGGGACGGCTCATATTTAGTATTACGGTAAGCATGTATATGATTTAAAGTGTCATACATCTGGGTAATGATTTACAACATGGAACTTATCAGGTTTTACCAGAACACATGATTATTACTACACTCATGTTTTAAATAGCAAATGTAAAGGTTAATTGATTGTTTTGTGTGTTACGCCGCCCTCAACTACTGTTCCGTCATACCACGGCATTTCCTGGCTAAATGACTATGACTACTGGTCCATGTATACTCACTCGAGCGATTTAGTTACACATCTAACCCACAACCCTGAGCAGCAAGGAGGGCATCCATTACTTCCATGTTTAAGTATTTGGAATGACCCGACCTGGAATTGACCCACAACCTCCCGTAGCAGAGAAGGATGCTCTACCATTAACCACCGAAGCGGTGCAAATGTGAAGAAGTATACGATTTATAGTGTATGGGAAGTTGATTTGTACTACAACGATGCATTGGCATGTATGGTCAAATAAACGACGCTTAAACCTTACTGTTTAAAATATTTATGTACACACTTCTTGAAATATAGCTAGGTGTGTATATGTTTTGTGACAGAAAAGACTTTGGACTCAAAATATGTCCAAGATAGATCAAACACACAGTCTGTGTTTGACGCTACCATTCTCAAAACGAAAGCAGCAAGGAATTTAGTGTATGGGCGAGTCCAAGCTACCATGTTCAAAACGAAGGCACATGTAGCGTGTGATTCCAATCTCAAAACGAAGGAAGCGTGAAATATATGGTATGCATGAGTCCCAGTATCAAAGCGAAGGCGACGTGACATATCGTTACTACAGTGTGAGAACAGCGATCGTTAGATGCGTCTGTATCATCTTGGCAAAATACATTCGTTAAGCAATTAACTAATGATACATGTAAAATCAGCTTTAATACCATTTAACATAAATCTATATTTATATACAATACCCGAGTCTAAATATAAGGACCTTTGTCAGAAGATGTAGTTGTTTATATATAACATATAAGTTGGCGGTGGAAACTGCACAGACATTGTGCGGATGAATAGGCTAGCCTGAATCAAGATTCGGCTCATATTCAAAAGTTATTTAAACCACATAATTCAGGAGAAAGATAGTGCTATCATCTCTCTGGTAAAATTATTTAGGAAGTCGAAAAAGTCAGTTGATGGTAGCTGTCACTCTATCCACGATAATACAGCATTGTATATCACGACTTGTCTTTGGTTTGGAAGTGAATTTAATTAAACACGGATAGGTTTATCACTAGAACCGACATTATTCGCATTAATGGCAACTGTAGATTAACGCCGTTAACACGGGGCGTTCTAATAGGGCATAACGACACTTTAAACCAAGCCGCTCACACCTACTGGTGTCTCACAGTCACCATGATTATCCGAAGACGAGTGTTTGTTTAGATTCAATCGTATAGCTACTGCCACCGACGAAATGTAACGCCAACATAGCAGACAACCTTTGAAAAACATAAATGGAAACACGAGATTGATCATTGTTTTCAACTTCGTGTCACTACTATACTCTAACGTTAAGATATATTCTAACTAAGACTTCTTAACTATTCCAGAACTGACGACCCTCAAAAACATCTGGAGGGCTTTACATTAAATGTTGGTATTAAGGTTGTTGAATACACAAATATGCTAGACTATGAATATAAATCCGCAATTGCCATTGTCTGGGCGTCCACAGTGCAACACAGCATTATCCGGAGCGTGTTGTTGTAATGGCAAAAAAGAACAATGTTTAAGTCAATAATGTCTGCTTGTTCCCATACTTATATATATACTTGTGAGTTATCAATAACCACCAAAATGCCTCATGGGGAGATTCACTTTGTAGATTTGGACTCAGCTAAGATGTATTACTTTGTGGCATTAATAAATGCCGATTTTCATTCAATATATTCATGACATACACGTCTTAATGTGCTTGGTCTGAATGCGTTTTGGTACCTTGCTCGAACTCCTACAAGTACTTGCTCATCTTTTCTGGACCAGGAATAAAAGGTATTTATCGATACCAATTTAGAGCCTCCTTATGTGATATCTATCAAATATATACTTAACATATAAATGAAATTCGATACGTGTTGTATTAGCAAGAGCACAATCTTTAACATAAATCAAAGTATATTCGTAGTGAAATGTTTTAAACGAGCGTATCGAACTGGATTGGTGCCCATATAACAAGGATAGCATTACACGTCTGATATAACTGCGCTGGTTTTCTATTCTGATAATGCAAGCTTAAAGCGATGTTATCTATAAATGCAAAGACATTTTATGTTCTTTAAACTCTAACCTTGTATTTGGTTTCTAAGAGTGCTGGTTATAAAAGTATACGCAGACAATGAGTCGGTATTTATGGGTCATATCCAGGCATTTACTGTCGATATCGGACATAAGAGTCCGTGTTTACATCTTGAGATATAACACAGTTTATACAGGCAATAACTCCGTTGTTGTGTAAAGAAAAAGTCCCACTGTTTGTTTCAATTAGTGCAAATCCATATAAGCCATCTCCTTTCAACATGAACAATCAATCGCAATAATAATATATAACTCTCACTAACAGAGTGAGTAATTCGTAAACGTTGACCATCGTAAAACATCGCTTTTTTAATCCTCTCCGGGCGGAATCAGCTCGCGGGGAAACATCAGCTAGTTTTCTTTTTGTTTATGTTAGCGATCTAGATATTGCAGATGAAGTGCATGATCATGGCGACAGGGTATTTGGCTGTTAAACTGTATTTAAACCTTATGATGCCTAAGTGAAAAAACTTGAGAATTATCGTTGTAATCGTAAATTGACTTGTCATTTGAAAAGGGTACATGCTATCTTTTGTGAAGATCATCATTTACATCCACACAGTCTGATCAATATATATACAGTTCAAATATTCAAAACACAATCTTGAAAGACGCTACAATTAGGTAAGATTATGATAAGGCGGTTCAGACGTACACTGAACCTGCACACCTAAAATGCCTTATTTGTGAGCAGTTTCGCCGAAATGCATAATTGACTGTTATTGTTGATTGCCAAAAAAAAGTACCATGCTCTTCATATGAATGTGTGGGAAGCGCTATGTACGATCGAAATAAATGACCGAAATGTTGAAATTTAGTAGTTATAAAACACTGAAAACCCTAACGTACTTTTAACAGTATTGAATACGAAATGCCTGTGCACCAATATTGAAGGTATTTACATAGATATACTGCTTTAGAGACGTTTGAGTCATAGTGTACATTGTAGTTACATACCATGAGAGTCGTATGATACATGCTTTCATTGTTTTATTTAAATGAACCTTCCTTAGTTAATAATAGTTTTACAAAATAGTATTAGGCTACGGGAATATGTCGATAGCCATTTGCTCTATAAACAATCAGCCGTTTTTCATGTGAAGCCAGTGAATTGTCAGTCACTGGTTACAAACATGCAAGTATTAATGGTATATCGTACTCGTCCATTTCTTCTATATATTTACCAGTCAATATTAGTAATTAAGATCACTTACCTATCTGCAAAGGATCTCTTTTGCCCGCCTGCATGTTCACACTAACAATGTATAAACACTGAATAGTAAACATGTGAATTATCCGAGCCATTGCTATTTCTTTTTCAAAAACAAACAGTTGAAGATTGTTTAACCAGTCCTAAACAGATCCTACAATACAAAATTCAAATGTACATTTTAGTGTATTCACACGTTTCACAACATTTTCAGTGACGGATAAGCCCATCACGTAAAGCACGAGCGCAATCGTATATTTGTGTAGATTGCAATGCCGTAAAAAGATCACGAAATGAAGAAGTAATCATCCAGTAGGAGCGTCATAATCAACCATAAGACAGATAACCTCTAATCCTTGTCTAGCCAGAGCATATCTACCGACCGTGGCCTCTTGATGAAATTATTTCAGTCACCCTGTCCCGGTTTTAAACTGCTTTAGTCCGTAATCACTCACGTTTACTTCGAAACCAATTATCCTCGCGTTAAATGAAGCAATTCCTATGCCCCCGAAAGTTCATTTTGTACGATTTTCCTCTAACTATCGTATTTAGACGAGAGCCTTTCCATACAATTTCGTGTTACACGTACCGATCGATATGACTTCCGGTTCACTGTGGAGGTTTTTTTCTGTGAATAGAAAACTAAAACTCTCTTAGTTGCTAGCGTCATTGACGATTCCAATACTTTGTTGAAATAGCGTTGTTCCCCTCAGTGGAAATTATCCATTGAAATCAGTCGTATTTCTGTGAAATATATCCGTTTTTGTTCAGAGAATCTTGTATGATGTCTTTAAGATAGTTTTAATTTTGTATTCTAGCCTGCGGAATTAATTCATTGGTTTCAGACATTGAATAGACCTTAAGGCTAAAATAAAGCATTCAGAGTAAACACATTGGCGCCATTAAAATATAGATATACAGCATTTGTTGTTTTGTTAAGAGATGAATGCGAAATTAATCCGTTGCCTGGTTACTGTTACCAATAATTGGGTAAATATTCGACGACATGTCCGTCAGACCAAGCGTCGTTTCCACTGATATTGTGTCTACTAATATCTTATGATAATAAAATTCTCTTTTCTTCTGGCTTTGAAAAGAAAGCACAATATGCATTTGTCTGATACCGAATAGCTTCTAGCAAGTTTGAGTCTAACTGACATTCCGTTCGACATTATTCAAAGATATAATGAGATAGAAATTGTGGGGAATCACTTCCAGCAGTTAACAAGAACTTAATGGCATGCAGACGGGCAGTTAAAACGTCGGTGATGTACAGACTTGCGTCAGACACGAGGCTCGATTTGTTTCTTTTAATTTGATATCGTATAAATATGGCTAGAACACATTTCCTATGGGTTTGAAAAGCATCGCACGTATTTGTTTCGGATATATGAAACACTATGTTCGTATAGCACAAACCAGTATTTGCCCAATGCATCGTACCGGCACGACACAAACATTGTAAATTGTATGCAGACCTATATATCTTACTTGTGTTGCGTTATTGATTGAATATGTGCACAAAACATGCAACTGTCATTATACACGTTTCCACCGAATAGCAAACAGTTTTAATATATGTCTCGATAGGAAGTAACTGGTACTGCCTATACAGCATGTTACATATGAGCCGTTCCGTGAAAAAACAAAAATAATTTCACCCAGGATCATTCCGGATCAAGATATATCTTGATCCGGAGTGTTTCGTGTTAATCCGGGGCGCTCCATGTTGGGTCCGGCTTCGGGGTGATTGTAGATTAAGGTGTTTCTTATGACCCGACATTTGGCCCCCTCCCTGGTGTGCTGCTCTCGAGGCTGACGTTTTAAAAATGTCTTCACCACTGAGGCAATGCGCCGTAGATTACATATAATTGCTTTACAACATCAACGCGGACATTAACACCTCTCGCAATACTTAATATAAACATAGTATATAATAAAACAAGCTGTTGAACCATTGTTTCTAGTAAGACGCGCTCCAATATCCCTGAGTTAACTATTGTATCTCTCGATAACGATTATATCTGGTATGATTTAGTCAATTAATAGGCAAGTTTAGTGAAAACCTGCTCACGAGTTTGTATGGCTAACAACACTGCTAACAGTCTTGCTCTCTCTCTCTCTCTCTCTCTCTCTCTATTTTTTCCTCAGCCATGTTTCACCTTTCTTTTAAATCAAGACTTCCCATATCATTTGAGCCATCCCGCGAGAAAATACCGTGGGCTCTGCGTAAAGTATCGATCCGAATCAGCATAAGCATGCCTCGCAGGGTTACCCGGATAAACACTTTTCGCATCCTGTTTATTTCCCCCTGAGACGGAATGTGTCAGTCCGGATCAGTCTGCGCCGACTGCGCAGGCTGATTTTTGTCGATATATTATGCAGAGACCATAATATTGGTTTTCCCACGGGACGAATCATTTTGCTTTCTCAAACGCTCGAAAAGAATTACGGTGTAAGATGCATACGTAAACCTGAGTTAAGGCTTTTCAAGACCAGCGACGATCAAGTTATGCTTTTTAAATATTGAATTAGCATACAGTAGGAGCTTTTCATTAACAATTATTAAATCTCAATGTTCGCATTGCAACAGTCCATATTTATGAGCTTTTTATCGTTTTCCACAGTGCTTACAATCCTACCTCGAAGTTTGTTTCCAATTAATCCGATGTTACTTGTATATAATCTAGAGCTACTTCCAACTATATTGGCGTATTTGTGCATCTGTGTACATACAGTGAAGACTGTAACTCCGCATATTCATGGCTACATGTAACATAGTACGAGATGCGCATCTGTCGGCAAACTTCACAAACATTATATCGACGTTTGATAACAGTCAATGCAACAATCGTAATCCGTCTTCCAACAATTGGCTAACAGAATATATATGGAAAAGCAGCCAGTTACTTTGAAAGACTGTTGTGTAGAGTACTGGAGTTAGAACACCAGGAAACACATATTTTGACTGCACACATTGTTGAAAATTGCCTTTAGCCCAATCAAATAACCCCCCTCCGCGCCAAAAAGAAAAGAAACCTTAAAAATGGACTGTTATGTTATTCAACCATAATATGTCCCTTTTAAGGAAAGTCCCAAAACACGGTTCAAATAATCATTATGTTTCGGAAGCAGACGCTTCTTAAAATGCCATTTTTAGATATATATGCAAGGGCCTTTTGTTATACAACGACGTACATTATATTCAATCAATACATCATACACGTCTCTAGTAGCCTACAACCCAGACATTCGTCTTACAAATTAAGAATTGTGTATTCAAAGGACTGTGTGTAGAGTATAATGCTGTAATACACGATCCTTGTTTTTTAAAAGAAATTATCCGACTGTTTAACTTTAACCCTATCCCATCAACAACTAATTTACACAGGAGACGAACTTGAAAACATCTTGTCAAGAATATTCGAAATCTATTTGAATGTATAAATATAAATATTTAGCAGAGATGAAAACATTTTCGAAAGAGGAGAATTCGTTCATTTTACTTTTGCCACAATATTTAACCTGTCATCTGTAAAACTGTTTGCGGAAAATACGTTGAAACGGAAACGGTTATAGAGTACAGTTAAATTCTGCATCATCGAACCGGTATTACACAGCTCTAATTGTAGGCTTAGCGGATTATGCTATTTTTAGACTCGACTAAATTTAAAAAAAAAATACTCGATTTTGGAGGAACTACAATTATGTTTAGACATTTTAGGTTGAACATATCGATTTCCACCAGACCAATACAAGCGCTGCGGCAAAAGTTGTCCGTTTTGATGAAAATGTTAAATTGACCCTATATATGTACAATGTATCAGCGTATTCTTATATTTGTTTCTCAACGCTATTATAGGAAAGCTACGTCATTTATATTCTTAAATGTTTAAATGGACTTGTCTACCTTTGTTTTTTAGAGAGTGTAGAATGAATTATATAAATCTCAGGATCAACATGTTAAGTTAACCAGCCAGCAGTATATAGCTATATGGGTTCACCAAATATGTTCCAGCAGTCGAATGGTTACTGTACTAGACGAACCGTGTGATGTATTGGTCGAGAAAGGGAACTCATTCCTAGGTAATTCGTCTTAAGTAATCAATGTAAGGAGTCTAAATTTAACCCTTTCCCTCATACGACAATTCTGCAGCAGACGACTTTGAACATATTTTTGTCAAAAACTGGAAAATTCTCTAAAATTGAATGGATAACCTATCACTAATTAGTGGAAAACATTGTGGCAAAAAGAGAAATTGTCACTATATTTTCAAAAAGCCGTCTGCTGCAGAGGCGTCAGAAAGCGTCTTTATGAGGGAAAGGGTTAAGCTGGTATCTGTTCATGCACAGACGATGTGCTGCATTGGGCAAGAAAGGAAACCAATTCGTATGTACTTCGCCGTAAGCGTGCAATGTTATCAATCTAAAAAGAAAGTAACCCTTACCCCGCGGTGTTCCAGGAAACATTATAATCACCTGAGCTTTGTTCTATCATTTTAAAATGTTTCTGGAATATTAAAAAATAAGATGCTCCACCAGAAAACCAACATTAATAACTTTGTGTAATGTATCGTCCTAGATAAGCCGGCACTATTCGCGCAGGCTATTCCGGACCGATACATTCCGTTTAAGGGTGTATGTTTTTTGTAGAGTTATAATTCCATAAACAGAAAATCCGCAGGAAGCGAAACGTTTCTGTCAGGGTTAGCTTGCGCCGCATGCTTAGGCTGATCCGGGTCGATACTTTAAGCATAGTTTACTGTATTGATTTTCTCGTGGATCGGCTCATATGTACACACCAAATACAAGCTTACAGTCGCAAGCAATGATATAGGTTCAGGAAAAGGAATCCGCTATTGTCGAGTGGTTAGCGTCGGGAATTCTGAACGGGGTGTTCCCTTTGTGAACCCTAGTCGCGGCGCTGCTGTCATTCCGGAGTGCGCTTTGGCAAAGCTCATTTCCGGCTAGCCTATTATTGGATTTAGTTATCCAGGGATCATGCAAAAATGAACTGTCGTCGTGATAAAACTGAAATAATGTTAAAAACGACGTAAAACTCGAACAAAACAAACAAAGGGTTCAAGAGAAAGTAATTACATTTATGTCTTCAAAAGGGTAATCGACCAGTACGGTATACCGTCAGAAGCAAACGCCTTTATTAGATATAATGCTAATACTGCCGCAATGTAGGTCTAATCTTTCTGTAGACACTCCAGAGATACATTAAGGAAGAATTGTTGCCAACTTATAGGACTTCCCTCGACCTTTGAGAGCGACACAATCAGACTAATTAAGTAAACCACATGAAAAATGTACGCCACATCCTGTATGTATCAGAATGTATCATGACAATTTAAATAAATACGTGCTTCGTGGGTGAAATGCTGTTGTCAAATCCGACATACTCCGATACATGGGGGACATATGAGATAGTGTTAGTCCTCATTCAAACAATGCTTCCTACATGCCCGACGGTTTTCATTTGCCGTCAAATTTAGCTATGATGTTGACGTCACAGAGACCGCGGGTTTAATGATAACCTAAGATGCCATATGATGGTATATGCTTTGCTGCAGAAAGTATGCAAGTCAACTAGAGCCAAACAGTCATGTTTTGCTTCTACACGTATGGGTGTGTGTGTGTGTGTGTGTGTGTGTGTGTGTTAAGAGATTGTGGAGTTTAAAATGGTGGTGCAAACCTTCTTCGCAATACAAGTATGTTCTTTTACAAAAATAAAAGGGAAAAAGAATTATACAGTAAACGTGTTATCATTTACAAAAATATATATTTAGTGCCCTACTTTGTCAAAAAGTAACAGGTTAAATGATAACATAAAATGACATATGCTCTGAATATGTTTTGTTGCATATAATATCCATGCAAATCAGAGCTTAAGTGTCACGTTTTGCTTAAACATGCTTGTATGTTTAGAGATTCTGGATTTTATAATGGTGGTGCACACTTTTTTCGCAATCGAGTATGTTCTTTTACAAAACTAGGTTTAGAAAGAATTATAAAAACACGTATCATTATTTAATATAGTATATATTCAGTGCCCTTCTTTCTCAACAAATAATTAAAGATGCTGAACTCCAGATGACGATCACAATTTTCTACAAATATTGCTAATAGTGACAACCAGCGTAGGACATATATAGTTCGACCTACTTCGGCAGTAAAAAATGAAATAAAGTCAATTGAAAGTCATGAAAATGTCCAACATTTGGCTTACTGGGTAGGGTATGTCTTCCCAGAAATTAATGAAGCATAGACGACCAATCTTTACATATTTTTTGTTCTGGAAAATGAAACTATAACTTTAAATTTATCCCAGAATGATGATTCTAATATTTCAATATTTTACTTTTGAAAGGTTTCAAAACTTTGACTATACTTTCTACTCTAGAGTTCAGCGCCTTTAACACCAAGACAGACTCCAAAGTGTGTGTAAATAGGTGCACATGTGCAAACAGATCTGTCATTAACATTTACGTGCAAATACAAATGGGCTATTGAAACATATTATCGAAACTTGTTTGCAAGGTAAACTGACACTAGTTTGCAATTGTTGACACAACGGAGCTACCACACACGTGGTTTACTCAATACACGAATACTCTCCCTTTATAATTATATCAAGACAATTTTCCGATAGGGCCACCACCATATTAAGTGTTTTATTAACCCCCATTTTTCCACATACAGACGCTTTCTGACGCATCTACAGCATGCAACTTTGGAAAAGACTGTGACAAAAGGCAAAATTGCCCGTAATGAGCAATGTCTCCTTTTGCCACTATCGTTTAACTTATATCAAAAAATGATCCTTTCATCTATAGAAAAATTACTTATTTAAATGTGTCTGCTGCATATTTGTTGTATGTGGGAAATGATTAAACACTTATATACAAAGAAACAATCACGCGATACCTCCAGGAAGACAACCTACCAGACATATTACTTTGTTTTATTCATCGGAGTATTATGTTTAAAAATATGTATTGAAATGCATTGAAATTGTGATTATGAGAAAAAGTATTGAAACTGTCATCGAAATATTGATGGAAAAGATGACTCCTGCTGAACGGTTACTTTATCCTATCTGCATGACTCATCTGATGCGAGGCGTTCAAGATTTCTCGCGAAAATAGGGGTTATTATTTGCTTTCAAAGTAATTCATTATCTGGCACAAATGCTACCCAGCAATTTCTATAAAGCCAAGAAACGTCACAGCAATTTCGTTTTCGTTCAATCGAATTTTCCGTTTTGCAAGTTGTTTAATTACTTCCCAAGAAATAAAAAGCGAACTTCACAACATTTGTGATTGATTTCTGTAACTTTCGTTCCTTATTTATGAAAACTGCACGCCCGTATTCAGCCAGAAAATCATTAACTTAGTTCAAATAAGGTTAGGATTAATGGATTCCAAACCGAAGCAATAGCACTTGGTCACTCACTCAAGATACTCTTTTGTAGAATCCGATCGATGATATCAAGTTTTTCATTGTTTTTCTCGACTTGTGTTTAAGGTCCGTCGTTTTTCCTAACACAATTTTAAATAAAATATGGCATTAAAAGAGACTTTAGTGTAAAAGGACAACGTCACTCAAAAACAGACTTTCTGAGCTTGTGAACTAAATAGTTCTTATGATCAGATAACATGGTATCAAATCTGTGATTGGTCATATGCGTCCTCGCGAGGCTTCACTTGTGTGTGTACGACACAATGAGGAGCAGGGAATATCCTAATCGGGGTCATGGCTTGCTCTGAAATCACCGACGGTCAGTTTTCATGTGACGAGGCAGCATCATCTCACATAACATCTTATTTTTCATCCACAGTCGACTGGAGTCGACATTGTTTCTCACATAACATCTTATTCTTCATCCACAGTCGACTGGAGTCGACATTGTTTCTCACATAACATCTTAGTCTTCATTCACAGTCGACTGGAGTCGACATTGTTTCTCACATAACATCTTATTCTTCATTCACAGTCGACTGGAGTCTATTGTTGTAGAACATTGTATTCGTGTACTGTCTTTCAAACTACACTTGACCTTGAATAAAGGTCATTGTTTGAAAGTCAATTGTTCTAGTACATTAAGTATCAGCACCTTGCAGGGGTTATACACCTGCTTGGGAAAACGCAACTTTATAAGTCATTTTCTAAACAATATTCATTCAATGTTAACAAATGTTTACACATTCTGGATATGAACCGTCCCACGAGAAAACAGCACTGTGGATTCTGTATAAAGTATCGACCCGGATCAGCCTAAGTATACTGCACAGGCTTACCCGGACAGACACGTTTCACCTCCTGTGGTTTTTCTGTTTAAGGAACCATTACTTTATACCTCTATCCTCCCGAGGCGGAATGTGTCGTCCCGGATCAGTCTGCTCGGACAGCGCAGGCTGACCTGGTCGATACATTACGCAGATGCCATACTGTTTATTTTCACCCGGGACGGCTCATGTATTACCAATGTACCGTCAGCGTACTTGCTTTTCGTATGTCAATCATTTGTTTTAAAACTTTTATTCTATCATTTTATATTACCTTTCCAAACCACAGTATAACTTCGTTATGTACATGCTTACTGCAATGCCAACATGGAGCCAGCTTCAGAGTACTTGGTTCTTTATTTCTCAAAAATACTCGCATTGTGACTTTATTTCTCAAAAATACTCG
>JAUELF010257114.1:0-20811 GCA_031471495.1 Clinocardium nuttallii
CAAGGCACATTTTCTAGCCTAGTACTGGTTTGTTTACCCAGGGAGCATGAATAATTAAATTTAATTGCGCGCTAAATAACCTTAGCTGTCGATGCGCCATAAAACAATATACATTCATTAGTTAAACGTGAACATACCCCATTATTGATAATTATACAGTTGAATTCATTTGTTATAGCCGTATATTTATTGTATTTAAATGAACTGTCTATACTTCTGTATTAGACCTTGTGTACAATTCGAACTAAACGTGATTTTAGACTTTTATATAGATAGTTTTAATAATTGTAATTAGTTTCTCACATGTGGATCTGATGAACATATTCAATGTGTTTCAATCTTACTGGTACGTAACGTCAAACTATACCAATAATATTAAATTATGTCAAATACAAACTACATGTACAACTTTTTATTTACGTTAACACATTTGTAGAAGACGAAAATATGGAAAAGCTCTATTCATGAAAGTATAATTAGTTTATAAAGTTGAAAACATTGTAGCAAAAGTATAAATTCGTTAGTATGAGTTATTTCTCATTTGTCAAATTGTTTTAAAAAATATATTTCCGCTGTTTACCAGAGGTTTGATGCCCCTGCACACTTATTTTTAAATTACTGTGGGAATAGGAAATGAAAATAACAAATTGTTCTATAATATGAAAGCTTTTTTATCCAATGGGTAAGAGCCTATGTGGTTATTATCCAAATGGCTTATGATCCCATGGGTAATTATCCTAAGGGGTTAATATCACAGGGGAATTTGCACATTTGTATAGTCTAACTACGTTCTACTTGATTATCTTCACATACACTAGTTTTCCAAAATCAAAGGTAGCGATACCGATAGCAAATTATATTCAGTGGTTTATTTTTGTGACCAACACCTTAGTAGGTGTATGCATTCTTAAATACTTCCGTGTAACGCTGGCCTTCTTTCTAATTATAACCAACAAAATGAAATTGTTAGCCCACTCACATAGGCATTTTGACGCAGTTGCAGCAACCTACTTTTGAAACATTGAGATAAATAAAATAAGAAAGAAATTATATTGAGATATATTTCCTTTTTCCACAATGTTTGCTGCTTTATTCTTAAATAGCCCTTTGAATTTGAATGATTTCCCATTTGTTAGTGGCAAGTGGAAGAAGGATTTACGTTTAAGGGCTATTTTTTTTTATTTATAAGGACAAGTTTAAGATAATATCGGACGACATTCATGTTTCATAAACTATTTAACCTATACACAGACAAAGTTGAAGATACAAAGGTATGTCCTGTCTTTCCCACTGTCCCTGTCTCTGTCTCTGTCTCTGTCTCTGTCTGTCTGTCTGTCTGTCTGTCTGTCAATATGCATATATATATATATTTCGCTCTCTCTCTCCCTCTGTTTCTCGCTCTCACTCTGTCTCTGTCTCTGCCTCTCTGTCTCTCTGTCGATATCTATCTCTTTCTCTCTCATCACGCTCTCCTTCTCTCTCTCCCTTATCTCTCTCTCTCTCTCTCTCTCTCTCTCTCTCTCTCTCTCTATCTCTCTCTCGTTATCTTTATGATTATTTATGTTAAAGCTTATTTATATTCATCAAATTTCTTTTAAAATGTTTAGCCAAGGTTTAAGAAGATAAATATAAGCGAAAACTAACCAACCATACTTTCTTTTAAACAGGAAGTGAATGTCAATTTCGTTGTGGAGTAGGTGTAAACATAACGTTTAACATTTCTATTTATTGATTTAGAAACTTTCGTTTGCTTAAAACGTTTTAAGGACACGGGTTATATATTCCTTCACTTTACATTTTACACACGAATATAGAAATATATACTTATATATATATATATATATAAACAATATAATTATGGACTACATATACTAATATTGTATGAGGATTATTACATGTACAATGATACGTAAGTGTTCTATTATTTGTTTTGCAACGTTTGTTTTAGGGGGGGACTCGAACAAGCATATCATCCCAGTCTCCCCTACCTGTATAAAGGATTGAAAGAGGGAAAAGCGCAGAGAAACTGGGTCAAAACATGTCATGTGGCAAGTATCTTGTCCCAGTCTTCCTTCCCTGTAGAAGGGATTTAAAGAGGGGAAAGCGCAGCTAAACTGGGATAGAAAATATCACTGGACAAATATCTAGTCCCAGTCCCCCTCCCTGTAGAAGGGATTGAAAGAGGGAAAAGCGCAGAGAAACTGGGTCAAAACATGTCATGTGGCAAGTATTTTGTCCAAGTCTCTTTTACCTGTAGAAGGGATTTAAAGAGGGGAAAGCGCAGAGACACTGGGACAAAAACTGTCATGGGACAAGTATCTTGTTCCAGTCCCCCTCCCTGTTTGAAGGATTTAAGGGGGGGGGGGAGCGTAGATAAACTGGGACAGAAAATAACATGGGACAAGTATCTTGTCCCAGTGTTAAGTGATTAAAAGAGGGGAAAGCGCAAAAAATATGTAACAGAAACTATCATTGGACCGGTTTCTATTCCCATGTTCCCCTCCCTGTAGATGCGATGTAAAGAGCAACTAGCGTAGGGAAACTTTGGCACGTTTCGAAGCAGGAACAGGTGCATTTTTGCATAGGGGAGACTGTGAAGTTTTGAATTAAAAGAGGATTATTGAGACTGCGGCGTTATGAGTTAGAGGAGCGGAGGCGGGAGCTGGGGCATGTTTTGAATAGTCATGCATCGTTAACGTTTTTTTTTTCAACTTAAAACTGACGGTTTTGGACTTAATTTAATAAATTGAGCTTTGTAAGTTGTTTGGGTGACCCTAAAAAGGGCCGTTTATTCTTCTTTTTGTTTAAACATGAAAACAGCAGAAGTTTGCTCTATATATCGGACATTCTGCCCTCATCCCGATGAACACTTCTCATTATGTCCACGCTTAAATAAACCACATCTGGTTTTTGCTATTGAAGCGTGACTGGGTAGTCTTTGTTGGGTAGGCGATACATACTGTATAGTCGATGGCCAATATGTATGAGATCAACTGCAACATTCGTGAGTTCTCTGCGTAAATCCATGTTGATATATAGATAAGTAAGACAGAATGTATGAATCGAAATAAAGTTCTGCTATTTTTACCGTAAGAAGCGAAATGACCTACTTTTGACTCATAATTAAGCTTGACCAATGAAATGAACTGACCTTCATCAAAGGAAAAATGGACTTTACAACCTAGTGCTTTCAATTTGGGTTTTTTCTTTGTCAAGGTAAGTTTTTAAAGTATGTTCATGTATTGTTCCATATATCTGTTTGAACACAATGGTACCATTTCGATCATTTCTGTGCCGTTCGGTTGTCCTAAATGTTTGTTGTAGATATGTATGTAGATTGTTTTCTCTCGCCACTGCATTGAGTAACATATACAGTTATATCCACACACTACAATCAGCACACTTTGGATAACTTTTGTTGTATGTCCATATTGTGGACGAAGTTCAAGATTTCTGTGTAGAGCGGTGGTAATCCATATGAATTAAAGAGCGTTGTATCTCCATTCCTGTTAAAGATCACTGCTATCCAATGTTCACCAAATTTCGGCGAATCCGTATTGACAATGTAAGCTTGTACACTGCATGTTTCGTTGTTTTGATAATTGATCTTTAGCACAGACTTGGGCATGAAGGTTTTTTATCCCAGTCCCATGATCAATTATGTATTGTAACTCACGCGTATGCATTATTTAACGTATTGTGGATACTTGTTCCCCCATGTCGGTTTTCTTGCACCACTGTTTCAACCATGTATCAGTGAATCCAAAGAGAACAATTTGTTTAATATTCCGCCAAAGTCTGTAGGCGTCTACAATTTCCGATTCCTTCAGTTTCATGTATTGTATTAATTAAGGAATACTATTTCTCCATGATCTTGTATGGATTAATCTTTGTCATTTCTCTTTCAACGAACATTTCTGTATGTACTTGTCAATCCACGAAGAGGCACACTTGATGCTCTATTTGACTTGGATGATCTATGAGACACCCATTGCATTAGTTATGTATTTCTTCAATAATGAGTGTCCGCAATTCATATAACTATCTGTCGTGAAAGTCCTGGTTTACCTTTTAACACGGATATTGGTTGAATATTTAACTGTGTTAGTTTTTATTTTCAGTAATCTGTGATTATTTTTCTTAAAGCGTTGATATATATCTGATTGTCAAATTCAGTAAAACAACAACGTTGATTACTCTAGCAAGTACCTGTGCTAACTTAATTTCAATTGTGAGGTTTCCTGTTTTCATAGGATGTAACTAACTTTCTTCACTGCCTTGCTCTGATGTCAGAAATATCTCGAGCTCCTTTTTAGTTATATTAAATGATTTGTTTGCAACGATAGCTGAGACCGCCTGATATAATGATAGGTATGACTTAAGAAAAATGGCATGATTAAAATCAGGTTCATACGGAACCTGAAATAATTCAATGAGTACTATGCCCGTTACATGAAACTTTAGTTTACACAGATTAGAGTGTAAAAAACAGAATGGATTTTGTGCGTAAGACCCATTAAAAGAGTCATTTCGTACCACACCAATAACAATACGTTCCTTGGAACAAATTATCTTCAACTTTATACTGAAGATCACCTCAGACTGTAAACGTTCTAACTTCAACTCAATGAATTGGTATTTTCATGTTTTGTTGAGCAATGACTTGATTTTAATCATGTGCAACGACTGGTAATATTTCGACATTTCTTAAATTGAAACTTACTGTTTCAAACACAACTTCTTCTGGCGGTGACCCGGTTTGACCTGCAAGGCAAACATTGGGAGAAGATCTATTAAATCGTAATCACATTTTAATACCATTTGGTAAATATACTTTTATTGGTGAAACATATCAATATGGAGTGGTCCACACAACTTTGTGGTTTTGCCTTCTGTTATATCAGTGAAAAGTTTTACTTCCATAGTGTTGGTACCGTCATGACCAACTGCATTGCATGGCCCAGCAGTGTACTCAACCAAACGTTCACTTGTCTCACTTTACTATCAGTATTGTATGACAGAAAATGTTCAATATAATTATGCTCTATAGGGATATGTGTCCATATTACTGCTAACCAAGTTGTTGTTTAAATACAGGTCAATACTGCTTAACATCCTGTGAAGAAAAATGTTTATTGGAGAAACGTTACTTTTTGCATTTAAATTAGTACCATCTGCTTATATAATTTCGAATTTAACATACAAAAAATACTGTGACAAATCTGTCAAACACTCTGTCTGAGGTGGAATAATGAATTCTACCGGTAAATTGTTTCATAAAGATGCTTTAGGAAAATGCTTAACTGATATACTACATTCACAGGACCCACTTTGCATCATTTTAAATACTAATTTCTCTAATCAAAAATGTTTCTAGGCTTACTGTAATATTTCTTGTGTCTTTTTAAGACAAACTTACCCCTATGAATTCGAGACTTTTTTTTATATAAATAGTTTCGTTTTAGGCCTACAGATTCCTCCTATCAAATTCCTTTCTTCGCGATAAATATCTTGAGCTGCATCTATTCCTTGTTTAATACCCTCCTCATGTAACGCATCCAATCCAGATTTGACTACAGGTTTTAGTAGTGGTGTAAAAGTTTGAATGCCGAAATAAATAATGAACCTAGTCCATACTCATAATGGTATTTTACACCTCTATATACAGGAATCCTTTAGGTATTGGTCATCCCTTAGCAAAGCTGTCTAAAATGTATCTTTACGATTGTCTTAGCAAAAACAAAATGTTTATATTGATATGAATTGTATCAAATTCGGTTTTTGAGACTGGGATATAATGTAAACTTGTTATCTCATGATTGATATGTTGGCTATCATTATCATCTTCATTTTCAACATAATTAGGTGTTTTGAACGAGACGACACGAATTATAGGGGATAATGTATCACCAACAATGTTATGCTCAACAATATCTGAATAGTGAATCAATTGATTATATCCTGCATTAATGTTTGCACTGTATTTGAACATTTGTTACCTATGTTCCCCGGGAAAATTGTTTTTCCTTTAAACTTAATTTTAAAAACACACCTGTTTTAATATTGCTTTTATCCTCTGAACAAAGAAGTGTGTCTTTCTTCTAGTATTCCACCTATCGTGTGTTGTATCATTGCATTTATAACATTCAGCACTTGTGATGGTGTTGAGAAAGACCCCGCTGAAAAATTGAATTTCATTGACCACTTGTTTGGTGCGTTAGATTTATCATAAGCTATTGGTATTATTGGTGGTATTTTCTTTTCAGAAGTTGTTTTTGCAACGTTTCATCACGAGTGATTATTTCAAATTCTGCTTTGTTTACAGATATGTTTAAGATCTGTGACTGTGTAATTAGTTGAGCTAATGCAACTTCCCATTGTCCTTTACCAGTATGAAGTGTTTTGGTATCTTGACTTTAACACAACAATGTGTATTACATGGAAAGAAATTTACAGGACTGTAATGTTAGATGAAATGAATTCATCTTTTACCATCAATTAAATCAAACGTTTGTTATCCCGCTTTGTATATTTCAAACTTGGTGATGATAGAATATAACCTTATGAACAACATAAAAAAATTAACCATAATTCCTGATCTTTGCTTTGAATACTGAGATATATAATGGTCGTTACAATGATTGTATTAATAACAATCAGTTGTGAGATGTTTGTGAACTGAATTTTAGAAACACGATTTCCACAGCAATTATACGGAGTTGATCGACTATCGACACTTTTGTTTCAAACTGTAATCTAAGACTGTGACAGTTTTTCAAGCTGCTGGAGCAAATAATGCTGTCTCTAGCGTGTTAACAGGCTATTCCTCCTATAAGTGACAGGATTAATTTAAACTTAGTCTATACATTATCAAAACAGTTAATCTGAAAACATTTCAAAATGTGTAAGTTTAAAATAAGGTATCCAGAGTGTTTACAATATTTTCCTTCAAATTGACACCTCGTGTTATCATCTCACAGGACCCAGTTTAAAACTTGGCATTTGATGCAGGTTATTTGCTGATAAACTTTCATTCACATTGGATGTTGTAAAATGTTGCCTGTATAATGTTCACAGGGCAAATGTTGATGGCGTGTGACTACAGGACATCAAACAAAATGTGATCATAAAGAATAAAACTGTGCAATCAAAGAACAGGACTTTCTTAAATTCTTACTACATTTCATTAGATAATAACAGGCTTGATATGGTTTTGATAAACTTATCTTGTATGAATCCATTAGTATTATAATTATGTAATTAGCTGAAGGTCCTCTCCTGTCCTTTTCATAACAGTTGTAATTCCATCTCTGTATGGATTTCCCTAAATATATTCCCTTGTTGATGTTGATGCAGGAAGTTATATTATCCCAAAGTCAAAGATGCATGCATGTAAACAAATGACCAAGGGGCATGTCACTAACTGCCTATATGGATTTCTTCTCCCGTTAACGCCATAACAGCCGCGATTCCATGAGTGTACAGGTTGCTTTCAGTCTATTTACTATTTTGATGTGTATTCAGGGAAGAATATTATCGCACAGTCAAAGATGCATGCAATTCATTGTATAGACAGGTACCAATGACCAAGGGGTATATCACTAACTACTCATATACATTTTTTCTTCAGTAATCACCATAAGAACTGTTATTCCATGATTGTATGAGTGATCTTAATATATTCTGTTTTGAAAAAGTGTCTTTAAATAAAATAAAATTAAAGACCACAATTTAAAACAATATACATGTATATTAGTTATGTCAGAAGGCCAAGCTTTGGGCTCTGCGACCAGTTTTGATTTAGATCAGTTTGTACCTGTGTGCATTCTTATCTGGATTATTCCTTTAAACTTATCTTTATTACATCAATTGTGAACAAGCTTTAATTTTATTTTAATCCCACTCTATGTCCCAGAGATACACCCAGTTCTCGCTCTATTTGTGCGGAAAATCCCAATCTTTACTGAATTCTGATTATGTAGGTAGTTGGTGAGTTTTTTTAGAATTTCGTAGAATATGGGGATTCCGGTGTATTTTGGTACTTCCATGCACTGGCCGCATTTTTTCATTAGGGTATATTTTGGAAAAGTCGGAAAAAGGGGATTCAGGGGATTATACAATCAAAGATAAATGTACATGTTCATTGACATATGAATATTACTATTACTGATGATACAGAAGAATATATCAGGGACGTAGATAAGTCGAGAGGCATATCATAATTTGATTACACCTCGCTGTTGAGATGAGTAGTTATGTATTTCATATACGTCCCGGATTATTTCTATATCATAATATTTTGAAAGCATTGTGATAAAAGGTCACATTGTTGACACTATGCAATTATACTTCTTCGCACAATGCTTTTAAATCAAATCAATCACGCATTTTACTATTCCTTAGATTTAACTGTTTTGGAAGTTGTTTTTATACTTACTTGAATGATGTTTTAGCTGCCGGGTGGATTCTTTTAAAGCATCGCAGTGATCCTGACATGCAATGTGCCTTGTTAAGATCCATCTTTGATTGTTACATACTCGTAAAAACATGTTTTTAATTGTGTTTAGGTGCACACAGCACAAGTCATGGCAATATAAATCCGTCTCGGCTGTCTCCAGTCAAATCTATTGGAAAAATTATTGGAACCACTTAACATTGGTCAGGGCTCTTTGGAATACATATAAATTCATGTCAAAACGCAACAACACTGACGATTAAATTCAACAATTTATGTGTAAGTAAACAAAGCATCGGTTAACATAAAATGTATTATGTAAAAGGCGTTTTTGGAAATGCATATACAGTCCTTAAACTAAAGGTTCGGGAATATGTACGGAATATGTACGGTCCGAGAACAGGGACATGTACGATAGCATACGGTCATGTTTATTTCTTAGATCATACAGGAGCAGACCCTGTGATTCAACTCTGTTTTGGTTTATTTGCTTTATGTCTCTGATTTGGGTCACAGGGTGTATGTTCGCCCAATTATTGCATTGATCTTTGACAGTCTGAAGTTCCAAGGTGGAACAAATTTACCACGAAGTCTTAGATCAGACAGTGAAAACAAAATCCCATTGTCAGAAACATCCGTAATTGAATGAAAAATATCCCTGATTCTCAGATTAACAATACAGCTAGATTTTATACCTTTAACTACAAGAACGCCAAATTGAAATTGGCTGTGTTAATTTATGTTATTCGAGAGAAATGGAAAGAGAAACATACTTACCGAAAGCAAAGAAACTTCCAGCCGATAGGTTCTGGTTGTCAGGTGTTACTGTAAAACGCCCTAATTGTAGTCGTTATCTCGGAAACCAGCTGAAATATGACGTCACCGGATGTGGAAAAATGTCGGTCCTGGTTCCTTGTTTTGTTCTATTTAATTTCATTGTGATTTAACGAATCGGGTCAAATTTCGCACCAACATTTTTAAAACTAAAAACGTGCAAGCACGTTTCATGTTCAAGAAACGAGCTGTGCTCGTTATAATTATTAGGCAGTATAACCTACAAAGTTCCAATTCTTCTTGGTGCCCCTTTAAAAAACATAGAAATATTCAAGATTCATTTAAGTAAAAAAATAAACACGTAAAAAACAACATCTTCCAAATCCGTCAGTGTTAAGGTGGAACAAGAAGGTTAATCATGTATGACGATTTTTAAATAATGCAACAGATCCTCTTCGCCTTACCCCTCCATTACTACCGAAATGCCTCAGTTCTCCTTCGCTTTTCCCTCTTTAAATTCCTTCTACAGGGAAGGGGGACTGGAACATGTTCTGTCCCAGTTTCACTGCGCTTTCCACTCTTTAAATCCTTTTTACAGAGAGGGGGGGTCGAAACCTTACTACTGTGTTGGCACTGTCAAGCGAAATGAGACGTGGTTATTAGATATCAAACACATTGATATCGTTTCATTTTATAAATATCTAGGATTATATTTTTCACCTAGAATATCTTGGGGCAATACGCATGATGTGCTCTCCCTTTAAGCAACTAAAAGGCTAACTATATACTACGGATTGTTTGACAGTTTGGATATTTAAAATTAATTCAGTGTTAATACCTATACACTGATATGTGTCTCAGATAATGGGCTACTTGTATCAAGTCGTAAACAAAATAGAAAGAGTTTCAAATTAAATTTTGTAAAAAAGTACGTTATTTGTCCGAAATTACATGTGATGTCATGGCACTCGGAGAATATGGTAGATTACCTTTATGTATAACTTATATGACATTTTGCATTAATAATTGACTTAAATTAATACACGTAGAGAACTCAAGATATACCAAACAGTTTTATCAAATGCTTAAACAATTATATAACGTGGATAGAAGTTTAATTTCTAATTTGAGTTAGTTTGGATTAACCTAGAAGTTGGCAATGTAACTATGTTTTAAAACATATTTACAAACAGACTTGTAGATTGTTTTACGACAAAAGGACACCCACATCGATTACAAGTAATTATTTCATATCTGCGAAATTAGCAACCGCAATTATCCAATTTACATTCAATGTAATGCACTTACAATAGCGACTGCAATTATCCAATTTACATTCAATGTAATGCACTTACAAAAGCGACTGCAATTATACAATTTGCATTCAATTTAAGGCAATTGCAATAGCGACTGCAATAATTCAATGCATATTAAATGTAATGCATTCATAAAAGTGACTTTATTTATCCAATTAACATACACTATAATGCATTTACAATATGTATCTATAACTATGAAGTGTACGTTATGCATTTTCTATACAAAATGTAATTATCCAATGTACATTCAACATAATGCATTTAAAATATAAACTATAATAATCCAATGTACGTTATACGTTGTATGTAATTGTTCAATGTACGTTCCAAGTAATGAATGCATTTACAGTATCGACTTGAATTCAAACTAACGCATATGCTATAGCGACTTCCAGTATTCAATGTCCTTCTAATGTAATGCTTTTACACTAAAATCTGCAGTAATCCAATGTATTGAATTGGCAATATTGAGTGCAATTATAAAATTTAATGCATTCAAAGTTAAGCATTTACAATGTCGACTGCAAGTATGCAATGTGAATTAAAATGTAATGCATTTACTGCAATTATTCAATGTACGTTCATTATAATGCATTTACATAAGGGACTGCATGTAGCAAATGTAATGCATTTACAATAGCTTATGTAATCATTCCACCAATTTACATTAATGTAATGCATTTACTATAGCGACTATATTTACTCAATGTCCTTTCAGTGTAATGCATTTACAATATCGACTGCAATTGTACAATCTGAATTAGATGTTATGCGACTTCAAGTATTCAACGTACCTTCAATGCTATGCATTTACAATAGCGACTTCAAGTATTCAACGTACCGTCAATGTTATGCATTTACAATAGCGACTTCAAGTATTTAACGTACCTTCAATGTTATGCATTTACAATAGCGACTTCAAGTATTGAACGTACCTTCAATGTAATGCATTTACTATAGCGACTATACACACTCAATGTCCTCTCAGTGTAATGCATTTACAATATCGACTGCAATTGTACAATCTGAATTAGATGTTATGCATTTACAATTGCGACTTCAAGTATTTAACGTACCTTCAATGTTATGCATTTACAATAGCGACTTCAAGTATTGAATGTACCTTCAATGCTATGCATTTACAATAGCGACTTCAAGTATTCAACGTACCTTCAATGTTATGCATTTACAATAGCGACTTCAAGTATTCAATGTACCTTCAATGTTATGCATTTACAATAGCTACTTCAAGTATTTAACGTACCTTCAATGTTATGCATTTACAATAGCGACTGCAATTATCCAATACACGTTCCATGTAATCCATGTACAATATCGACTGTAATTATCAAATGAACGATTTATGAAGTGATTTTATAATATCGTCTGCAATTATTAAATGTACTGCATTAGCAGTAGCGAGTGCCAATATCCAAAGTACGTTCAATGTAAAGTATGCAAAGTATTAGTTGCAATTATCCAATGTACATTTAAGGGTATGCATTTACAATATCGACCTCCAATGATCCAATGTACGTTCGATGCAAAGCATTTACAAAAGCGACTGAATTATCCAATGTTCATTCAATGTACAGCTATAACAATAGCAACTGTATTAATCCAATGCAAGTACAAAGCAATGCATTTAAAATATCGACAACACTTATCCAATGTACGTTAAATGCTATGCATTTACAATAGCCACAGTATTATCCAATGTGCATTCGAAGTTATGCATAACAATATCGACTGCAAATATCTAATATACATTCAATGAAATTCATGTTCTATATCGACTACAGTTATCGAACTTACAATCAATGTAATGCATTAAACAATATCGACTGATATGTTTGAATGCACATTCAATGTTATGCTATATAGTATTGACCCTGTACTGTGAACTCATCGTTGGACCGAGTTATTGGGTTGACGTTGCCGAGCTTGCAAGGCTACGTTCGCCATAGAACGAGGTCCAACGATGATTTCATAGTACAGGGTCAATAACCTTTTTATTGCATACTTTCATATTGTAAACTATATAGTTTACAATGGGTTTTTTATATCTAGAGTTGAAAGATCTGCTTCGAAAATCCAAACAAACTATTTGTTTACATATGAAGTCATTTCGTTTAAAATGCCGTTTGGAAAGTTGAACTATAAGTGACGTTTTTTTTAAGATGACGTCATGCACGTGCAAAACCAACATTTCAGACGCGCGTTTTAGACTTTTCCTGTCAAAAACGTACTGTTAGCATGAGACAGTAGAAAATTGTCCATGCTTCGTATATGAAACTTAGACAAAACAAAGTCCCGTGAGGTTTAACAATGATATTTAGGTCAGCTATATGTGTTTACATAAAAGAAGTAGTCCCTAGTATGATAAGTATGCAGAATTTCCGCACGTCCTTATCTACGTCATGATCATTCCTTGACTGAACGGGACAATATCAAAATATGCAATCAATTACAATATCGATAACAAGTATCCAATGTACGTTCACTGTCAAGCATTTACAATGGTGACTGAAGAACGTTAAATGTAATGTAATGCATTTACAATTCCGACTGTAACTAGCCAATGTACTATATCATATATCAATTACATGTAATAAGTTACACTATCGACTGAAATAATCTAATGTACGTTAAATGTAATGCATTTACAATATCGACTACATTTATCCAATTTAAGTTAAATGTAATAAATATACAATATCGACTGCAATTATCCAATGTACGTTCAAAATGTTATTTTAATATAACACATTAAAAAAATCGACTTAAATAATGCAATATTATTATAATGTTATATTTTTGCAATAGTTTGTGTTTATTTCAGTGTTCACAATGGCTCGAGGATTTGAAAATCTGCTTATCGTCATTTTGGCCTGCCATATTGGTAAGTAAAACATACGTATGGGTTATCACCAATTATATAAAGCTCAATTCATTAGCCTGTGCAATTTGTACATTTTCCGAAAACCCATACTGTTTATATATAGCATACACCCAGATAAAAATGGTAAAACAACCCTATACTTTTACCCTGACGTTACGGAGATGAGACAAGCCTTGATTTTGCAAAATGTTTTTCTTTTTCATAGTACACATATTTAATTATAGGGTCGTGTTACGTTCATGTAGGCCAACATCTGACCGACTAACGTATTTGAATACTATATCGTTTTGATCAATACGCCGTTTTGATAATATTCAGTTATATTACGATGACTTATTCATACTCCCTGGGCAGACAAGCCAGTACTAGGCTAGGTAATATGCCTTACCCATGGGCACTACACCTTGACAGCCGCGACATGGGATAGCACCCGATCAGAATTTCCGATTTTCGCAAACCTCTTGACCGCGGCGGATTCCCGAGGTTTTCGTACGAACTCGTTAGAGATCGGTATTGTTAGTGAAGTTGCCGGTTTTCAACCTAAACGACGAGAGTCTAATAACAATGCCGATAATCTACGTCTTCGGATCGAAATCGCTGGATCAATATACCGTTGACATTTAATGACGTCATACCGAAATCGTCTGACCGTTTAGCGTTGTACTACATTAATATATTGATGGCCATTAATAAGTTTGTTTTATTTCCCGTGATTTCATGACATAAACGAGAGAACGTTGAAAGGTTTTACTGTTACACATTTTGCAAATCCTCTTATTTCCAGCGAATATAATTACCTCTTAAGGTATCACATATTGTAGCAGAAAACAGTAAGTTAGATTATTCATATACAGTACTGACCGGAATAATATACCGGACAATATATATCAGTTGATTGTTTGCTGATAAACACAATATTTGAATTGTGGTCATCAGCTCAAATGATTTAATTAATTTAATTTTACTTTAAACACAATAAATGTTCAACAAGTACGTGTATATGCATCGATTACCGAGTTTTGTATAATTAGTATCAAACATTGTTACATCAACAATTTCGGTCGACTATCGCATCAACAGTTTATGATTACAAATATGTTAATAGTCTGTCTGTATTATACATACATGTAATTACCGTTTCCCGTTAATCTTACACTATACATACATGATCAATAAATGCTTTCAGGTAAGATCCATACGGCAATATTGTCAAGAAGCAAAGCAATACAATCAAGTAGTACCTTTTATAATTGGGTACCATCGAGAGCAGTAGATGGCAGTACTAGAACAGACGCTGATATTTGTAACTGTTGTTCTTCTACTATTCACTCTCTGAACCCCTGGTACGAACTGGACCTTGGTAAAAGTCATAGGATACACCAGATTGATGTCATAGGGAGAAATGCATGGGATTACCAAAAACGTTCGTTTTCTTTTCTTTAATTTGATTCCACCGTTAACAACATTTGTCCGGAGCATACTGAGGTCACCGCGTCGGTTGGTTGGTTAATTGGTATGTGGGTGGGTCCATTTGTCGATTGGTTGGTTTGTCAGTGTTGTTATATGAACTTTGTGAAGCAAACATATTCTTCATTTTGAAGATATGTTAATGCCACATATTAAACAACAAGATAATAATGAATTGCAGATTGGAAAGACATAGTTTTTATCCGTTTAAGTGTTCTTTCATAACATGCACTTTATTTCTCAAACCGACAGGTACATAAGTGTTATAACAAAGGTCATATATTTACCATTTCAATTTCAACGTGATATGGTATGATACGAGACAAGACACGAGACGGAACAATACACGAGAGAGATACGAGATACGAGAGTGAGACGAGATCCGAGAGAGACGAGATACGATATGAGACGAGATACGAGACGAGACGAGATACGAAACGAGACGAGATACGAGACGATACGAGATACGAAACGAGACGAGACGATATACGCCACGAGAGAGACGAGATACGAGACGAGAAACGAGACGAGATACGAGACGAGAAACGAGACGAGATACGAGACGAGAAACGAGACGAGATACGAGACGAGACGAGATACAAGACGGGACGAGAAACGAGAGTGAGACGAGACGAGATACGAGAGTGAGACGAGAAGATATACGAGAGTGAGACGAGAAGATATACGAGAGTGAGACGAGAGTGAGACGAGACGAGATACGATACGAGACGAGATACACTACGAGAGAAGACACGAGACGAGACGAGATACGAAACGAGACGAGATACGAGAGAGAGACGAGATACGATACTTGACAGTTTACGAGACAGAAAGACAAGATACGATACGAGACAAAGTACGAGAGAAAGACGAGAGACGAGGTACGATATACGTGATAGAGAGATACTTAGACAAGAGAGAGAGAGAGAGACATACACAGAAAAACAGAGATATATAGATAGAGACGAGATACGAGATACAAGAGAGAGACGAGAGACGAGATACGATATACGTGATAGAGAGATACTTAGAGAGAGAGAGAGACATACACAGAAAAACAGAGATAGACACAGAGACGATATGCGAGAGTGAGATGAGACGAGATACGATACGAGACGAGATACGAGACGAGAGAAGACACGAGAGAGAGACGAGATAGGAAAGTGAGACGATAGACGAGATACGAGACGAGATGAGACACGAAAGCGAGACGAGATACGAAAGCGAGACGAGATACGAGAAAGACGAGATACAATATAGAGTGCAATAAAAAGGGAAAGACGAGATACGAGATATATATAGATAGAGACGAGATACGAGAGAGAGAGAGAAAAATTCAGTAGTACCTTTTCTAATCGGGTAGCATCTAGAGTAGTAGATGGTGGTCTCAGAAGAGGCGCTGATGCTTGTGGCTTTTGTTCTGTAAATGGTAACCAGCTGAACTCCTTTTGTTTGTGGGATGAGATGAAATCTCCGATTTTGGGACCGCCAATGCTTTGAAAATGGGTAGGATTTTGTTCTCAACCGTTTTACAATGTACATGTCCTATATCATACAGGCAGTCAACACCCAGGCAAAACTATAGTGCGTGTTGTGCCGTTGAGAGTGTATCGCATTATCTCACACAATGTACAAGACATCAAGTAATGCGTGATCGCTATTATATTCATGGTCTACCTTGTGCTCCTACATTAGAAAATCTTTTTTTCGATAATGATCGCAATACCCCAGATACAAATACAAGCGTGTTTCTAAAGGTCCAGGGATAAATTGCAACACAAAAAGCGTTTTAACGCGCTTAACATTTGACCACCTGCGGTGTATCTTCCTCTGGACGGTGAATGTGACAGATTTCTCTTACAGTTTTCAAATTCCGAAAATAATCAAGATAAATTTAAAAACTGCTTTAACAGTTCTTTTGAAATTTACAAGGCTTAATTATATAAATATTATTTAACATACTGTGCCCATCACACACTTATTTTCTTTGTATTTTGTAGCTGTACACTCCTGGAAAGGAAGTAGCATAAGCAATAACATCGCTTGTTTCCCAATTAATTTCAATCTATTTTTGTTGTACTTTTAATAGGCAAAGCCTAGGTCGTGTGAAAGCAATAACAATTAATAAAGCAGTGTCAGTCCCCCAAAAGGAAACAAATAAATAGGCAAATTGCAGAAAGTTACAAAACATATTGAAAACAAAAAAACTTATCATGTATTTAAGTTTAATTTGTACATATGTTTTATTTTGTATTATGTTAGGTGTCTAACAAACTGTAAGATTTCCAAGACTGTTTATTTGAAAACCACACTCGGAGGCATTGAATAATCTTCTGTTTCATTTTTACAAATGCCACTTATTTGTAAATCTACATGTAGTAATAAATTTAATTGAAAACTGACTCTAAGAATACTAAAATACTCCACACAAAAATTATCCAGGCCAAGCCTTAGAAGAATTAGGACAGAATCAAACGATTAGACGTAAATACATCGTTTGATTTCTCAGATAGATATATGACAAATGGCTACCGTTGCATGATCTGGCTGAATGTATAATCTTGAGATATTTTAAGATGAGAACACTATGCATACAGACTGAGATTTTCTTTCAAAAATCCCATTAATAATGATGTATGTTGGAAATGGTAAAAATTAGCCCCTTGACTGATGTCTGAAGACATTGTCGGAATACTGTAATTGATCCAAAATTAACAATATTATCCTATTCAATAACATCTACACTTTGAACCCTCATCTCTATTGATGGTTTTTAATTTGTAAAACATAAATCAGCATCAGGTTATTTGTTAATAAGTACCAGACTTAGTGTCAACAACCGAATATGTATACATGCAGATGAAATATGTCATTTATAAAAATGGATAGTGAACGATTCTCAGAATTATAAATGTTGATAAGTGTTGTTTTTTTATTTTTTATTTAAAACATCATCAGGTTATTTGTTAATAAGTACCAGACTTAGTGTCAACAACCGAATATGTAAAAATGTAGATGAAATATGTCATTTAAAAAAAATGGATAGTGAACGATTCTCAGAGTTATAAATGTTGATAAGTGTTTATTTTTTTATTTTTTATTTAAAACATCATCAGGTTATTTGTTAATAAGTACCATACTTAGTGTCAACAACTGCATATGTATACATGTATATGGAATATGTCATTTAAAAAAATGGATAGTGAAAGCTTCTCAGAGTTATCAATGTTGATAATTGTTCCTTTTTTATTTTTTATTTATAAAAACTTTTAGAAAGGGTACAGGAAGTTAACTATTTTTACTAGAAGACTGGATAAAAATGTAAAAGGTGTTTAAGTAAGACAATTCCCCCACAACATACTTGTTACATGTTTAATTTGTTAAGTTTAGCTGCTTCTTTCAAAACCTTTACCTGCTGAGATGTGAACTCAGAACTCTTGTTAGACCAGGTGTTTTAAACTACAGTTTAGGGTTTTACTTTGAACAGCAGTTTGTGAAGATATGTGTAATTTTATTACAGGTAAAGTATAATATTTTGTTTGTTACAAGTAAAGTGTAATATCTTTTTGTTACAATGAATATATACTGTCAGTTTAATTTTTATCATTTCTATTGTATAGATTAGACACTATCTCAGAGAGAAATGGAATTCACAATAAATTACATAGAAAACAGATACGTTTCTGTCTGTGGAATTATCGTCATATTAGAGGACAGAACACATATAATAGCTGAGGTCACTGGGCTACTTATAACTGACATTAATTATGAATAAATGTGGTTTGAATACATACTTGCAGACTATTTAAAATGACCTTGTGAAATTCTTAGTACCAAACTGATCAATAAACACATTTTGGATAACAACAAATGAAACTACTAGAATTCATCCTGTTGAAAGAAAAGACATGTGTTCAACTGATAGCCTACATATGGATATATTTAAAACAATTGACTCGTTTGAGTTTGATCAATAAACACATTTTGATTAAAAAAGGATGAATCTACACGAAATGTAGCCTGTTGAAAGAAAAGTACTGTGTTTTACTGATAGCCCACATAATATAAGGACATCATTTCTCTGATACAACTGATTCATTTGAGTTTGATCAATAAACACATTTTGGATAAAACAAAAAGCATCTACTAGCAATCCAGCCTGTTGAAAGAAAAGTAATATGTTTTACTGATAGACAATACGCACATACATGACAATATTCCTTTAAAACAATCAACTAATTTGAGTTTGATCAATAAAGACATTTTGCATAACCATCCGCCCCCGCCGCCCCCAAAAAATACCCTAGGAATTCAGCCTTTTGAAAGAAAAGGTGTGTGTTTTACTGATAGCCCACATATGAATCCAATTCTTTAAAACAATGGACTCATATAAAGGTATGCACGTGTTTGTCTCTCAATTAGATTGGAGGATACTTTCATGATTTGACAAAGGCAATGTCATAGACTGTTTTAAAAACTGAACAGTGTACAAACAAAGTAAATTAGAGGGAAATAATTTTAAATTGACTATAGTTGTGTTTGTTTGCTACATTTACTGCAATGTATAGATAAACACAACAAGACAGTCGAATATATGACAGTTAAGCTATTTTCTTGAGTCGGGTAAAGCTTCGACTTAAAATGACAGATACCGACAAAAACAATAAACACGATGCTGAATGCACGCGATTTGACAAAAGTATTACAGACGATGTGATGAAGCGGTTCTCAACAGATAATAACAAATAATTAAGACATGAAATTTTATTTTTTAGCAAATTATTGATATAATAAATAGCTTACCTTGAAATGAAGCTATGGCGATACCTAAACATAATTATTTGTCCTTTTCAGTTCAAATAATATCTGAGAATGTTAACTTTCGTTGAACAATAACTATCCTTTTCAAGTGTGTTTTGCTTTCCTTTATTGCCAAGATATAAAATCCATGAAATAATGATGCCAGGTACAACAAAATAGTCGACATTCCCTTCATGAAATCCTTCCAGTGAACAATCTCCATTTGTGACAAGTCAAACTATCCTTTCCTATGATTTCCGTCATTTTCGTTTTGATCAGCCTTAGGTTCGAACTTTCACACGTATTATTGTAAATATGAACTGAATAAAATATGTTTAAAATAAGCATTTATAAACAGACAAATAAATTTCTACATTTCACTGAAGGCTTTGAGAATTTGACTAATCGTTACGACCCAATTTGTGTATGAAGTGGTTTCTTCCTCATACAGTTGTAGTCGCACCTTTACTTGGTCCAGCCTTGCTATGTTTCTGAATGGAATAAACACCTCCTTAAAGTATAACCTTGAGTTCTGGACTAGTCACTTTTCCAGGGTTCTTGGTAAATGGTCCGTTAAATGAATTAAAACTGTCTTTTCCTCTTTCTCCAAGACTCCACTAGCAGACGTTTGTAGGTACAATTATGTGGCGTCGGCATCAATGGTTCTTCTCTAATATTTCCTTTTACAATGTAGCGTTATCTAAGAAGGGTTGTCGGTTCTGTCTTTTGTAGAGAGCAATAGTCCGTATAGCTGCTGTTCACCTAGCTACACTATATATTGTTGATGCCAGCAACTACGTGTTCAACTAAACGGGGCTACAAGCGAAATTAAAACTTGAAATACAATAGAAATGCCCAAATACAACATTAATCGTTTTAATCAATGGTCACATAGAGAGTAAGTATAATAGTCTATATACATAATACACAATAAAATTGAAATGCTGATTTATTCACAAGAAATGGGTCTAAAACGATATGGCTCCATCCAAAGACTCAGACGAGTATAGTTTGCGGAATTAGTCGGCGGGAAGTCCATGATGATAATGGCATATGCACTGTACAACCCACATCAATGTGAATCAAATCAACAC
>JAUELF010257126.1:0-11549 GCA_031471495.1 Clinocardium nuttallii
TGAAAAGGAAATGCTGTCTGATTTCGTGGAACTTTTCACACTTGAAAAATACATGATATTCACATTCAATAATGTTAGACCACTATAATAATTGAAGACCACTGGACCTGGTTAGTGGGCCAGTTTAAAATGCAGTAAGAATATGGTATCTGTTTGGATATGTTTTGTTATTAAATGACATACTACAGGTAATCTGAGCTCTTCATCGGGAAACATTCTTTTCATCAGTGCATACGGTTGGGCGTCGTTCACGTGACCATGCCACTCGCTCTTTATATGGACGATGATACCATACTTGTCCATTATAATTTGCGTATGGATAACATGACATCCCGATGGCCAGAATAAAACTGCTCCCGAGGTTCTGTCATTTTTGTTTGTACCGTGTACAAGCAGCATATGGGATCTTTAGTCAGTTTCCAAGAACCCTTTACTGATAAAGCGTAGATATGCTTATGAATGGATAAACGGTGTTTTTGAAATATCTAAACGTTGCTCGTACTTCTAGTTTAATCGTACACATGTTAAAATAAACGAAAGCATACAAATGCATGGGTGGCTTCTTAACTACACCACAACATCACCTGGTTGCGAATAGACAACTGGTTTCGATTGACTTTGTGTTCAATATTTAAACCGAACAACCAAATCCAAAAACGTCTTGGGAGTTTCAATAGCTGGATCGCAGAAATGGCAGCCTTTTCCAGCAAACATTGTAAAGACATATTTTCCCTCATAGTAACGTATATCCCCGAAAGGTATTTGTAAATAGTAAATGGTGATATTTGGTGGTTGTCAGATTTCACCAAGAACAGAAAGAAATCTGTCTATAGGACGATTTTTTCGGCAATGAAATGTTTGAAACTGGGAAGTGGTTTAAACAATAACAACGCCCATCATAATAATAATATAATTATTATTATTCAAATTGGTGATGATCATTTATTTTGTGTACACTGCCCCTTTAGCAATTTCGCACACCGCTAAGGTAAAATAATAGTTTCGTACAATACCCGTGCAAGTACATACCAAACTCAAACAGACATAGCAATGAAGATGAGTCAATGTAGCTGAACTATTTCAGTTTGATCAATCTTTCAGTATTACTAATGTTAAAAAATGATACATAATACATTAATAAGTCTTCTAATTTCAGTGACACATGTCCCTTTGATTAGACTGTTGCACAACATTATTCGAACATGCCCTGTTCCCAAGTGCTAGTTAAGTTGTTTTCAACAGCTTAAACGAATTTTCTTTGAATATATGTAGTTTCCCCTTTTAATCATAAGAAACTATTATCCGACGAAGAAACACAAATGTCAAGACGAGAAGAGAGTAACCCCATCTGCTGTTTACAGCGTATCAGACCGGCAGATCATTAAGATTCATAACCCCAGCAAGGCTCTGCAGTCGAACTTGATGGTTACAAAAGACAGAGGCTTGACAAAAATAGGATATTTGCGGGTGTGATAAAAGACAGCCATATAACCTACCAAATATTTATCACGCGCAAAGTACCGAAAATCCGATTGATTCTCGAATTATCATGATAGTATGAATTAAATAATCTAAATTGAAAAAGCAGGTTTGTTTAAAGTTACGTTCGAGACGATACCTAATAAAAGTCCGCAGTCCGTAGTCTTCATCGGTGTGGGTCTCAAAACCCTATTCTAAAAACATCTTTCAGGCTTTACAGAGGCTGCACTTGTCAATGTTTTAGCAACTAACTTCAAAAAGAATAATTTAATGAATACCTTATCACACCGAGCCACCGTACTCGTGTGAACATTACAGGGTCATGAAGCAACCCGTTTTGTAATAAAAAAAAACCCGTTTTGTAATAAGATGTCCAAAGTTGATTTAAACTGCATATTTAAATTTAGAATAACAAGAAACCTAATTATAAATATAAATAGTGTCTTTTTTCAAAATATTAAGACAGAAAAATTGCATAAAACATACAAGAATAGAAAGAACCCGTTTCAGTGTAATACCAATTGTTGAGACTCAACACGTTTTGTAGTAACAAATATCGGAAATGTAATTATCTGTATATTTCAGCTATAATTTACAAGGAATCAATACACAAATGCTAAATAATACTTATTTCTAAACAATGATAATGAAATTGCACGTGAATCATACATATACATGAATATCAAGAACCCGTTTTGTAATACCGCATTAATTTTTCAACTTACATTTATAAGAAACCTATATATAAATGTTAAGCAGTATTATTTTAGAGAAAAAATGCAAAATACACACATGAATATTAAGAGTCCGTTTTGTAATAAAAAATTATCGGAAATGTAACTCTCTGTTTATTTCAGCTTTAACTCTGAAAGTGCGGCATTACAAAACGGGTTCTGATATTCATGTACGTTTCACGCGCAATTACTTTATCATCCTTCTGAAATAAGTATTATTTAACATTTATGTATTGATTCTTTGTAAATAACAGCTGAATTAAACAGAGTGTTACATTTCCGATATTTTATTACAAAACGGGCTCTTAATATTCATGTATGTATTTTGCGTGTTTTCTCTAAAATTATAATGCTTAACATTTATAAATAGGTTTCTAGTAATTGTAAGTTGAACATTTCATTTTATTTGACGTTTGGATTTTTTTTATTGCAAAACGGGTTGAGTCCGAAAATGCGGTTTTACAAAACGGGTTCTTTATATTCATGTATGTTTCACGTGCAATTTCATTATCATCGTTTAGAAATAAGTATTATTTAACATTTGTGTATTGATTCCTTTTCTATCTTAACATTTTGAAATAAGACAATAATTATATTTATAAATAGGTTTCTTGTTATACTAAATTGAAATATGCAGTTTAAATCAACTTTGAAATATTTATTACAAACTTGACGGGTTTTTATTACAAATTGGGTTACTACAGTGCATAAGATAATGAAGACTGCATAAATAGAGGATCTTACATGAGTGCTGATTTGTTATTGTTTTTATGACACGAGTCGACTGAAATAGTATGACGCGAGGCTCGGCCGAGCGTCATATTTGTTTCAGTCGACGAGTTTAAAAAAAAACAATAACAAATAAGCACGAATGTACGATTCTTTTTATCACATACCACCATAAATAGATTGTTTTCAATCTTTAGATACACAGATCTTTCCACAGTGACCGAAGTTCACCCGAAGTTCTAATGCATACTTCCACTGTAAAAAGTAGTCATTATCAATAACCTTTTGATTGTATACAAAATTAGCCACAAAGCACTTATAACATTTCAATTATCGAGATTTATTCTCTTTCAACAATATTTTTAATAAATGCCGAAATTCAGAACAATTGTAAACAATATACTGTCATCTTTAAAGGGACGTCACACTGCGTCACGTATGAATACAAAAACAGCACACATGCCGTGTTTCGGTTATTTATGTAACTAGTTACATATATTATTTATGACACTGCTTTATGCCATTTTTAAAGTACATCGACCTTGAAACAACAATGGCGACTCGCAGTGAAGTTTTGTACCCGGCGTTCTATAGAGAACTCATACTGACATAATTCTACCCGCCATTTCTATTAAATTGAATACAACGTCTAGACTTTCAAAATGTTAAATAAGGCGCCCGCAAAGAACACCAACAGAAGAATTCAGAAAACGTTTAATTTTCACATAAATATTATGTAATCTTATTAAACCCTTTCCCACAATGTTTTCAACTTTTTTTAACACAATTAAGCAATCATTTATGGAGATTTCTCCTATTTTTGTCACTAGGTTTTCAATTTCGTCTGCTGAAGTTTAATGTTGTTATTGGGAAAGGGTTAAAACTGTGTGTCAGGCGCTTCTTAATTCTTATTTAACTTAAAGAGAACAATTAAAGTCAAGACCACATTTTGTGGTTGAGCGGGTGATCCTGATTTTAACCGATCACAAATCCCTTAAGGTTGGTTTTCGTAGATCATCACTGAATCCCACCCAGGCGTAAGGATATCGGGGAAGCCGGTCATTTCTTTGAGATGGTATGTATAGTATTTTTAGAATTAAAGTATTAAGAAATGTATCATTAAGGACTACTTTCACATTTCCTCAGTATGTTCTAACCTTTCACCACAATTAACATAAATACAGTGAACTCGACAGTTCCGGGTCACATTTGGAAAAAAATGTTTAGTGTTCGAGAATGTTACAGTATTTTGACAATTTGATGATCAATTTATATAATTGTTGAATTATATCATGGTGTGCGAGAAGTTTTTGTTGAACATTGTATGTAGTTTTATTTCTCTCAACTTTCCTTTCAAAAAGACAAGTTTGGTTAATTTGATAACTGAACCCGGAACTGTACACGAGTCAATTTTGAAAGGTATAGGCACAATCAACGATAATGTTGTAATTAGTTTATATATTTGCAAATATTCATGCAAAAGGAGGAATGCTCATTATGGACAAAGGGCAATTTCTCAATTTAGTTTCAATATTTTCAAACATAGTTTCTACTCCTGCAGATCCTTGGGATGCGTCAACAAAATATCTTTGTGGATTCTTTACATGTTGTCCAATTCTGGAAAAGATTAAGATATACATCTACAATAAGGCGTATCGAAACAACAACTGGCGGGACGATGTGTGGTACTTTCGATGAAAGAGTTTCATACCATTACTAATTCATACAAATAACTCCTGTAAACCAGTTTCCCTGATGATTGCAGATCTGTATTAATTATACACGAGAATTGTTTGTCTTAGTGTAATATCGAAATTTATTTTCAGCCGGTGATCACCAAAAGTGATATTTCCTCGAGTGTTACCATTGAAAATAACTATTTAAGTGTTCGAGAATAAAAATATATAAGCCGTCCCTTGAGAAAACCACGTTGTGGACTCTGCGTAAAGTATCGACCCGGATCAGCTTAAGCATGCCGCACAGCCTTACCCGGAAAGACACTGTTCGCCCCCCCTGTGGATTTTCTGTTTCAGGAATCATTACTCTATACCTGTTTCACCCTGAGACGGAATGTGTCGGCCGGGTCAACCTGCAAAAACTGCGGAAGCTTTTATCTGGGTCGGTATATTACGCAGGAAACCATACTCGCGGGACGGCTATACATGTATATCTCGATCTGACATGAACCCATATTATCATAGTTCTGTTAAGTTCATGCGTTAACATGATGTGACGATTTTACCGCCGCATTACGTCTTAACACGACGCTACAACGTAAGCAGGTTTGGAGCACCGTGGCTAAACGTTATATAACATGACTAAACATAAACTGGAACCAGACCATTCACGCACATGTCCCTACAACGAATTACAACATGACAATAACGTGGCAACAACAACGCGGCTGTAAGGTAGCAAACACGTAAAGGTCAAATTAGGCCAAATACATCCGTTGTTATTCTGATATACACCCACATACTCCATACACAATGTTTGTATAGAAATGAGTGTATACCATCACCAGAATGCATTGAATATATGGCATTGAGCTTTAATCCATAGTAAGTGTGTGTCGGTTGCACTGGAAATGATTGATTTGGTCACTTTCAGTATTGTGACCGTGTTTGAAAGTGAAAGTAGATAGCCCGATTTGTTAAAAAAAAATGACTGTAACCATGTTCGCCTTGTGAATTCTTTCTTGTATAATGCATGACTCCTATGTTCATGTTATGCATGAGTGTGACATTTGAGGGCTGAAACTGGTCGATTTACATTGAAACAAAGAAGGAATTTATTTGGTATTGCGACCTAAAACAACGAGAGCCCCTTCGATTCTTTGAATGTAGATGTTTCTCGCACGGCATTCAACTCATAAATGATTAGGTTTGGCTGGCCATCGCTTTGCATGTAAGTGTTTAACTGAACTTGTTTAAAACGTGGCATCCGATTAGAATTTACAACTTCTTGGGGTTAGAAACGAGACAAAACGGTTTTGTCAAAAGTTGGCAACATAATTGCGGTGTAATTACTGATGTCATGTATGGACTGCTCTAGAATAAATAAACAATGAAATCTATCACTTGATAAAACTTATTTGAATTGAGATTCGGAAGATATCATACGGGCGTTATTGAAATTTGTGATGACCTGAACGGTTTCATTTTAGACTTTACGTTGTAATTTAGGAGTATTGCCAGCGACGACCACTATGGTTGCTAGATACCAAAATCGAACGTCAAAAACTTAAACATTACCTACCTTATTTACATTTCATATTGATACCTTTTCCGTACACTAGTTTTTAACGTTTGTGTGGGACTATAAAATATGGGTTATACGCGATAATAACACAAAGTATTATTAAGTTACTCTTTTGCTGCTAAAGGCAGTTAAACTCTATCTCGCCTTAAATCTGTATTGTGTGCCTCTTAAGTATTAATTTTTACCAAAATGTCCTGGCGAACGTGAAATTTTCGACATTGAAATGTTGACTTTGTGAAACTTCGGCAGTGAAATGGTTGAAAAGCCCTCGATGTTATATGACGTCAGTTGAACGTTACATCGAATCATATCACTATATATAGCCAAGACGTCATTTGTCCTCAACGTCACGTGACCAACAGTGTTTTGAACATTTCATACAATGTCTTCAAATATTGAGTAACTAATCGTGAACATCCGCGGTGATAATTGCTTGTTGGGAGCCTTGATCTCCCCTAAACTCTAATATATATAAATGAACGCACATAAATGTGACAGGAATGCTGACATTGAAAGCAAAATGTTTATATACCTCTCAAACCCTTTCCCGCTAAAGGACCCTTTCTGTCGCCTCTCCAGCAGATCACTTTTGAAAACATTGTGAAAAAAGTAAAAATTCCTCAAAACGAGCAATGTATTCTTTTCCACAATAATTTCAACTGTTTTAGTAATAATATCTACATTAAGGTAATGTTCTATGTTTTTCTTAAGACGTTTTTCAACGTCGTCTTGTAACTTGAATACAAACATGCGGGCTGGGCTTTCTCTCTTATGCGAGGTTTCTGTGATCAATTTAACTTTTTATGAAGTTTGGCGACATACGTATTAATATGCCGAAATATAGCATAACTAGTTGGGTAAAACCGGTTACCACGGAAACTACATGGGGTGTTTTTAGATCTATCAAACATATATAAGTCACTCGGACGAGTGCGAGGCTGTAAGCTCTGTTTTGCTCAATGGTCTGAACTCAATTGCGTTAGTGGGAAACTAGTGCAAAGAAGTCTTCAATAATTTAATTGCACTATATGAAAATATGAAAACTCTCTACCAATGACAGTATGTTGATTAAACACATTGTGGCAAAAGGAGATATTACTCATAATAAGCATGTTTTTTTTGTCATAATATTTTTGAACGTTGTTTTCTGCAGATTCGTCAAAACGTGTAGGCACATACAAAAGGGTAAAGTGAAAACAACAAACTGAACGACTTATAAGGGGAATAGTGTGTTATTAATTAATAAATAACAATCATACAGTCTGTAGGTGGGTGACGTAGATGGTTTCAAAGTCGTCTGCTACAGATTAATTTTTATGTTGGAAACGGGTTAAAATCTGTAATTGGGTAATTCTGAATCAACTATTCAGTTTTGCTCGTATTGCGACATACGAACCAGGAATAGGATCGAAAGGTTACAAGAACCAAACATCTGCGCAAGTTTTCCTTCAAATTGACAGGCAGTACCTTCTACTAAACGTGAACTGAAAACAGACCCATAGCCGATGCACCACCAACATCAGGCATAACGCCAATGCATACATTCATGTGCCCATTTGCCTTGCACTTTTTGAGTTCACAAACAAACCCTTTATGGGTGTTGGACATAATACAAAGAAATATTTAGTAAATCGTTTTTGGCCTGGGGTTTATTTCCTTTCACATTTCCCCTTCTTCTCCTTTCTTCCTGCAGCCCACAGGCAATCATAGTTCTTTGATTTGTAAAGTAGATACACTATCATTTTGTCGCGTTATAAGAGTGTTGGGTGACAAGCTTTATTCGATTACAATCATATGTCCCATACTGTAGCACTAATTAAACCTTTCTCACATAAAGACGATTCATGTCGCCTCTGCAACAGATGACTTTTGAAAACATTGTGACACAAGCAGAAATTGCTAAAAACGAGATGTTTCTCCTTTTGCCACGTTTTCAACTCTTGTCAATAATGATATCTACATTTTCTGAGATTTTCCTTAGTTGTGTCTAGATGTTTTGAAAATCGTCTGCTGCAGATGTGTGTACGTGGGAAATGGTTAATATGTCGGAGTTCCATTACGAGCACGAAACAGACGCTAACGAAACCTTGAGATTCGAGTTTCTTTTAATTGTTATTTGATTTATTTTTTGGCTACAAAAGTGAGTTAATTGGTTTGAAATATGAAGAAAAAGAATTCTCGAGAAAAAATAATAAATATCTTGTTTAAAGGATTGCGTAACACCCACGGATCTCGCGTGGAAAGGGTCTCAAATAAGCCCTAGATCATTATTTGATTTTCATTAGGGAGTTATTAGGGCGATAATTAAGTCATTACGCAATAACACGTACCTTCTGAGATGTGTGGGAATCGGAGGCTGTAGATAGGTTTTCACTTCCATACATACTGATCAGGGTCCGTCTTATTCATATAACATCAAATAATTGTTTCAGAACCTTCCCTGGACTAGCTCTTATCTTAACATATACTTCTACAGAATGTTTTCTGACCTAAACTTTCTCTCTAGATATATATAAATTTTACTATTTCCCCCTGCAGACGACTTTTTCAAACATTGTGACGAAGAGAGCCATTGAACGATTGCCAATTTCGTAACGATGTTTTCATCTCCCCTCAATATAATACATTCATTTAAGGCAAATCCGTGATATATTAACGTACTCTGCTGTATATTTGCTGTAATTGAGAAACAAATCGGTGACACAATTCTCCAATGACGCGGCGCCAATTGAGTTAGGACACTACGTTCCCTGAGTGCAAAACAATTGCTACTCTTTATTGACCATATATTGAGTTACAACAGTTTTACGCCGAGAGAACGACCAGACGAAAGGGTATTATTTCAGTGCCATAACTAGGTAATATGGAGCTGTCTTTATTTGTGTTAGATTCTTTGTTTGATGTTTCTAAAATATCATTAGGCTTTATTTGCTGAAGAATTCATCTTTTGTGTTTGCTTTTCTGTGAGGGGGTTTAATATAATCGCAATAATCGTATCGAAGCTTGCACGTGGATCAACCAACCGCGGCGCCATTTCGTAACGGTCCTAAATACGTCCTTCAACAGACTGCACCTGCATCTATTGGGAATTTAACCGTTTTATCGGTTAATATTTATACCAATTCCTCCTATAATATATTGCTGATAGCGATACTGCGAATTGGCTCATTCATTACTATAACAAGGTGAATTTAATATGACCCGCGTCTAGCCATCTGGGGCTCTTAGATGCATCTGCGTACGGTGAGGACTCTGGTGAGCCTGTGTATCGGTCACAGCCACACCGAAGCATTCACTGTCCATCTACATATAACAGAGTCATGGGTGCATCTTCTGAGAAAAACGCTAGAATTGAAGCCCCATTAGTTTTGAGGCGATTAACTTTATACGATCCCATTGGAGTGTAAATAAGACCCCAACTCGCATGACCCGACTCGTAAACGATCAACACGCGCTTATCCTTCAACCATCTACCTGAACTCTTCCGCGTCACTGACCTTCAGCGCTTTTAAAATGAAGCCTTTCCCTCAATTAGACGCATTTTGACGCCTCGCGATCGGACTTTTTTTAAATAAATTGTTTTAAATTGGGGATGGCTAATAATGAGTTATTTCTCCTTTTGTCAAAATGTTTCAACCAGTATTCTTTTAGTTTAATTTAGATATTTGATACGTTTGCCTTTATGATTTCAAAGTCGTATGCCGTGGATACAGTGTTCGTGGACAATTGTTAATGGCAAATACGATCAAAGTGCTAACTATATAGTCAGTCGCTTTTCGGTCATAAACATTCTCCAAAACCTTCCTGTATGTATGTAGGACGAACTATCAAACACTGAACGACCTGTGTAGGTTGATCTCCACGAATCGCAGAGTTACGCAGAGTAACGGAGGTATGTCTTCGTGAGACGCAGTCCATTTGATAAATGAACCGTGATCCTGTAAAGCCATCAGTGGCGCGTTTATGAAAATTGTAGATAAAGATCTGTCTACGCTATCATTCTATGTGATTCAAGTGTTTGTCAAACGTGCACTGGACCTTCTTTTGCTATTTGAGCCGTCCCGCGAGGAAACCAACTTTGTAGACTTTGCGTAAAGTATCGACACGGATCGGACTAAGCATTCAGGAATCATTACTCGATACCTCTATCCCAATGAGACGGAATGTGTCGGCCCGGGTCAGTCTGTGCGGACTGCACAGGCACAGGATGATATGGGTCGAAACATTACGCAGATGCCATCATGTTGGTTTTCTTGCGGGATCAAATTGATCAATGTGGTTTGTTGTAATATAGCAGGGCTTTTAATTTAAGATGTGCCGGGGTGTTTTAACACTCTTAATAAGACGAAGTTGATCAACTTGAGCAATTCCTCAATATATATATCCACATCTTTTTTCTTTTCCAAACGTTGTCTGTTGCAAATTTAATTGGATTTGAATGGTGTTTCACGCCGGTTTCAATCGTTTTATAAGTTCATAAATAATGGGGGTAAAAACTATGGGCAAGTGTTAGTAGGACATGTGCTTTAAACCGTTTTATTAGCCCAATACAGTAGACATGCATTACAAAACAAAACTTAGACAGTGGTGCAGAGATGCACAGAGGTAGAGCGTCGGCCTCTCGTACCAACGGTCTCAGGGGTTCGAAACCCGATATGAGCGGGCTTTGACTTTGGGATTTTTAACACAAATTGCGCGAGTACTGGTTAAGTCTCCAGGAAGCAGACATCGAGCGTGATTAATATAAACTGAAAGCTTATTTCGCAATAGATGTTAAATAAATAAGTTTAACCTAAACAAAACTAAGAACTGCACTACGATAGCAGCTGATAACTTCAGTTTGTAATTTAATATGTAATATAATATATGTTTGTAATATATGCCACTTTGATGTTTTTTTCAGCATGAGTGTTCTTTACTTATATGGAATATAGTATACCAACAGTTATATGACGACGCATCAGCTTACGTCGTCGCGTCTTAACAATTAGTTCAAGACGATTCCAGCAAACCAGTACATTCATCCCAAAATCGGTGAAACGACGTGGAGATAAACTTACCGTATTTACCATTGTGAACTGACGTCAAAATTAACTTACCAGTTTGTACAAGTAATAAACAATTGTGCACTGGCGTCGAGATAAACTCACCGGTTTGTACTGGTAATTTACCCTTGTGCACTGACGTCGAGATTTACTCACCTGTTTGTACTGGTAACTTACCTTTGTACACCGACGTCGAAATTTACTCACCTGTTTGTACTGGTAGTTTACCCTTGTACACCGACGTCGAGATTTACTCACATGTTTGTACTGGTAATTTACCATTGTACACCGACGTCGAGAT